>JAVGVS010000032.1:3560720-3580720 GCA_032718565.1 Distichodus sexfasciatus
TCTCTCTCTCTCTCTTTCTCTCTCTCTCGGTCTCCCCCTCTCTCTCTCTCTCTCTCTCTCTCTCTCTCTCTCTCTCTCTCTCTCTGTAAGTATTTCTCTCTCTCTCTCTCTCTCTCTCTCAGTATTTCTCTCTCTCTCTGCAAAGCTGCAAAAATCAATGTTTAAGTTTGCACATAGATTTTCTGAAATAAATTTAATGTAAACATACTAACTGTTGGGTTTGAGTTTTTACAAAATGATATTTATATCCAATCAATCTTTGCACCTTATGTGAATAAATTACTGGATTACTAGAGAACATTCTGAAGGTTTTATTTAAATAAAAATCCCAACAGAACAGCGCCACGATTGCACAGCGGTTAGCATTGTCACCTCACAGCGAGAAAATGCTGGGTTCGAAGAGTGCCTTTTCGGCATGCCATTTTGCATTTTTTAACAACATATTATTATTCAGATTATAGTGCATCAGGGATCTATATTTTCAGAGATTCATACTTTTGTGTGTTTTCAGGCTTTTGAAAATATCAGAGTGAAGTGATGTCACCAAAAGTGTATAGAAGTTGTAGAACGTGCAGAATGACATTTTTATGCAAGCCTTATTCTTGTAAATTGACAGGGTCATGAGTTGAAATGTGTAGGTCATGTGTGAAATGTACAAAATGGTCAATTTACTGCTGTGGTCTTTGTACACCATCATAAAAGTCCAGAAAATCTCTTTGTCACAATGTCAGGCAAAGTCCACAGGTTCATTTGACACCTAACTTTCCTCAATCACCCAAACATCGTAGGAGAGTACGCAAAAGTTCGTTTTGGATATTATGCAAATTACCCAACAATCTAGCTAGGTGCAAATTGACGGGCGTGGCCTAGGGACGTTTTGCCAAGGGAAGGATTAAGCATCAACAAGAATTTTCAAGATTCAAGATTCAAGATTCAAGATTCTTTATTTGTCACGTGCAAGTTATACAGGTACAACAAGCAGTGAAATGTATCCTGATCCGCTCTTTAACTGTGCAATAGACAAGGAAGATAGAGACGCAATACAAACTTACAAACATAGATACTAACTTAAATACGGAGGCTGGGGTAACAGGACAAAAATAAAACTATACATTATACAATAAGGAACATAAGGAACATAAAGTTAAATAAAGTTAAATGTGCAAACCTGAGAATGTAAACATTGTAAAAATTTTAAATGTAAATGTGCTAGGGCAGGACAGGTGCAAAGAGATGATTTTTTTTAAAGTGCCAAGTGCGGCTGCAGCATTGTACATTGAAGTGGCAACCAGTATAAGTTATCGTAACACTTATTTTTTTATAATCTGACTTATGGTTCAAAAGTTATGCAGCTAAACGCAAAAATGCTTATTGTTACCTGAGTAGTGGGTAAAAAAAACTAACCTACATGGCAGGTTTCAAGGCTGTAAACCTTACACTTTTTCCTCCACTTTCATTTTAAGGCAGAAAAAAAACATATATACAGTATATTTTTAAAAATACGAACAAAAACAATAGGGTTCCAGCACTTCGTGCTTGGACCATAATAGAGAAGAAACCGAATCATTACAAGAGGGGTCCATAGCACTTCGAGCGTTGACCCCTAATAAAGAAGAAACAGAACGTTAACAAGATGGTTATACAGCACTTCGTGCTTGGACCCCTGATAAAGAAAAAACCCCGAACAATTACACTAGGGTTCCACAGCACTTCGTGCTTGGACAACTAATAAAAATCACTTTAAGGGACTTCAGAGGCTCCGTATCATTCTAATGCTAATGCACATACAAAAAGTCTCAAGGCGCCACCGTGCGGCCGCTCGTCCGTAGACTTGATAACGATAAAGCCAAATGTTTTAAAACACTCAAGTAAAAATATTAAAAATACTTTGGCATATATTAACGCAATATTTCAGCTATACAAAAACGCCCCTTGTCGGTCATTTAAAATTGTTCAAAACTATTTTATTACATCGGCTGTTTGAATATATGACGTCATTTTATACCGTTTCCAGAGAAATGGATGAAGTGTAAATTTGTCAGTGAATGTATTATCAAAATGAATCGTGTTGCACAGTTAAAATCAATAAAGAGACAAACGTCCGAGTCTGTTTCATTCTTGGTCGAAAGCGATGTGTGGACTTTTAATACTGAAGGTCAAAATTTTCCCTTCGCTACCCCCCCTTCCGTCAGAGCGGCTCAGACACACAGTTCACACCGAGCAGTAAAATGGCCGACCGTCAACCAACTGATTTTTCAGCGCTTTAAAACCAATTCGCGTTCTCTTTCGTTTACATCGGCGCATTTACACAGCTACAGAGCAGCACTGCACAGGACGAGTCTTCATATTTCGCTTTAGACTTTCGTGTTCTTCATGGAGTAACGTTGTCGTATTTCAAGTTGCCTCGAATGCCTCAAAATTTAGAATTTCGCACTGGAGCACTTTAGCAGTAGCCTGCAAGCTACATTTCATGTAATTCCTGGGGTAAGTGGCTAGCGAATAAACACTTTTTGCCGTTGACGTTTGTTTGCTTTTCCGCACTTTTCATGTGCATAAGATAGACGGTGGATTCGTGCTTTGCGAAATGTGCAAAAATCGACGACAGGATGCGTTTGGGGTGCTAACCCAACGCTAGCAGGCTAGCGGGGTTAGCATCGTTAGCGACAAGCTGCTTGCGTCTACGGAGCCTTCGATTTTCGGCCGAACGCAGCTTCCTATCATCATTACTTTTGCATATACTGCTCTGTTTGGAATTCATTATATTTGGACGTCGAGCGTTTGTCTGGCAGGACACAACGACGTAAATATTTAGCTAAGTATTGCGAGTTTTGCTCATATATGATAGCTAACAAGCTAACTACAGTAGCCAGCGTAGCTTGTTACGCCAATTGTCATCCGGTGCAGCTACCGCGGAGTTTGCGAACCGTTTTCCTTTCAGTTTAATGTCGCTTGCCGACCTAACTTAATTCGTGATTCAATCACGTTGTAGATTATTACTGTCCGTCCGACAAATAAGCAATACGTTGCTCGATCAGCTAACTTGCCTTATGCTCACGCAGGTTTAAGTTCTGCCTCTAGCAAATTTCAAATTCTAGCTAACATTAGTTCTGTATTGGTCTTTCTCTGTGGCTGAGCAATTCATGTGTATTTTTAACCAACAGGATGGTGTTTTATGCACTTATTTTTTCTTAAAACCGGATGGAGCTATGTACTAGTTGTTGCACCGAAGTGCGTTTTAGCATGAAGTAAATGGGCGGCTGAATGCGAATCCAGTGTCAAAATACACGGCCGCGTCCTCTACTGCGTGCTAGCGCACTTAGCAGTACGCTAAAGCTCTTTTCTGTTGTGGCCGGTTTGTGGCTTGAAATTTTGGCCTACTCTGTAGAACGTGAGGTTGCCGATTGGAGCGCAGCCTGCCAACCAAATCCCCACGTTAGCCTAAGCTAGTTAGTGGTAAACGGTTTAAGATCGTATGTTTCAGCTTTCCGCTGCCTCGCAAGTCATTTAGATGTTTTAGACTGTGTTTGGAGTTTAGCAACCATAGAGAGCAAACTGGATCGCAAGGTTCTCCATAATATAATACAATGCAACTGTAAAAGTTGTTTTGAACGCCACTTGCATTATGTGAAATTGAGCAGGAACTTGCCTGCTTAGTACACATTTTACAATTTCTGTGTCCAGCAACTTGTGGCCAACTCTTTTCTTTAAGTTAGTCATTGTAGATAAGAGGCTTTTGTCGAATTCCTAGAAACCGAAACAAGCCATTCTTACAGCTGCTGTAATAAATGCCATGAATGCACAGCCTTCCGACTGCATATCAAGATTTCAGTACAGGACTGTGTACACCTGGTGCTTTTCCCTACATATTGTGCTTGTGTAATTATATATGTGACCAGGAATCTGGTTATACATTGGATGTTCTGATCATATTTAGTTATTTATTTCACTAGAAAGAATCATCAGGAAAGGGAACAGCAGTTCATGGAAGACAAGAAAAGGAAGAAGGAAGAAAAAAGGAAAAGGGAAACCTCGCAGAAGGTATAAATATTTCTACCTGCTATAGACCAGGTGTCATCCTGTTTGAGACTTGTCTCTTTAATCGTCACTGAAGTTGCTTTGTTAAACTTTGCAGCAATTTACATTCTTTTTTGCGTAAATCTATGCATTGTCTCAGATTGTTTTGGCTGATGTTATACTTGTTTCTTTTAGGTGGTCGAGCAAAAAAACAAAGGTAATTTGTTTCATTATAAATATTCCTTTGTGAATGTCGTTGTAGTCATGGCATAATTATAACTGATCTATATTTTAATGTTTCCTTTATCTCTTTTACAAATTTGATTGTATTATGTATGATGCCATCTTGGACATGTTATTAATTTACTTTTTATTGACTTATCGACTTCTCATGAGTATTTCCTTAATTTTTTTTTTTTCTTTCACAGTGCCAGAACTCACCAAGCCCCCATCTGCCCAGTCTCCTGCCACCCCCAGCTCGGCCTCCCCCAGCCCTGGCCCTGTCCCTTCAGCGACCTCCTCCATTGCCACCCCGCCTGCTGGCACCCCCCCTCAGGGTGGGAACAATGCTAAGCGGCCGGCGGTGGCCAACGGACAGCCCTCCCCCAGCACCCAGGCCCCCCAGCGCTACATGCCCCGTGAAGTGCCCCCTCGATTCCGTTGCCAGCAGGACCACAAAGTGCTACTGAAGAGGGGCCAGCCACCACTGTCCTCCATGCTGCTGGGGGGAGGCAACAGCGGGGGAGACAGCCCCAGTGCAACTGTGGCTGCTGCCTCAGGTAACAGACAGTACTCCAGTATAGATTAGTTTGGTATATAGAACAATCCATTAACACTAGGGTTAGAACAGTCGTTTATGGACTAACAGGTTATGACCTGTTTTAAATCTAGCTCTATCCTGACACAAGAAAGACAGTCAGTGAGCCCCTGAGCGGGCGCATTAACTCCCAAGTTATTGCAGGGAGACTGTCCTTGTACATAAGTTACAGACTCTGGACAAGAACATCTGCTAAATGACGTAAAAATGAATTCTTATATTTAAGTAAGTATAGTGTTGGTTTGTGTATAATTGAAATTCTATCTGGTATTTTATGTACTTATCTTGGCAAATCATGTTTCATTTGGTAATTACCTAAATACCTACAGATTTTGTCATTTTTGTACAAGGGTCACACATCTTTGATTTGATACTGTATTTGCTCTGTGTGCTTTAGAGCTAGGAATATGTTGATGTTTGTCCATTGTTTGTTGTAATAACCAGAATCACTGACACAAACCTTTTCCGCAGTGTCTGGGAACTGACAAACTGTCTTCTGTCCTTACTCCTGCAGATTCCAACCTGGGCTCTGCAGGTCCAGCTGCTCCCTCTCTGCCCTACACATCCTCCTCATCAATCGCTGCTTCTTCTACTACTACTTCAAATTATGCAAATTCCATGTGGGGGGTGAGCTCTGGCAGCCAGCCCCTCTCTCAGGGCAGGGAGAAAGTGATAGTGGATGGGTCGGACCTGGAGGAATGGCCTAGTATTGCTGCTGGGGACGGGGCCAGAGCAGGAGATGCAGCAGTTCCTGGAGGAGCAGATGGCAGTGTATTGCCGAACTGCAGTGCCTCATGGGGTGAAAGGCACCTCCAGCAACAGGCGAAGGTTGTGGCGGGAGGAACGGAAGGTGGGAAAAGTGTCAATTCTGGTAGCTCCTCCCCACCTTCATCCTCCTGCTTGAATAATGAATGTATGCAGCCTACTAGTAGTGTTTGGGGGTCCCAGGGAGTGAAAGGAGGAAATGCAGTAGCAGCAGTGTCATTGCCCCCCCTATCCAAAGCCTCCTCTCTCCCAGGAACTGAATGCTCTGTTGGTGTCAGCTGTGGGATTCCAGGTGCCAACTTTAACCCTAATGCCAACCCCTCTGCCTGGCCAGCCCTTGTACAGGATGGGGCTGGGGCAGCTGCGACAGAGGGTGGCCCCTCTCCTCTCCAAAGCTCAACGTCCTTGTCTGCCAACAACTCTGTTTCTGTGAATCAAGTCTCACATCAGCACCAACCTAACCAAATGCAATATAGAGACATGGAGCCATCCTCTAGGGAGTGGGGTGGCGCAGCACTGGATCCGGGAGCAGGACCAAAAAACACAGAAGTGACTGAAGGAGGTGATGCCGACTGTGGTACAGGGGGAAGGGATAATACCTCTGCATCATCTTCTTCCTCCACCTCTTCATCTGCCTGGAGAGCTCAGCCTTTTTCTGCAAATTCCAAAACGGGTGCCTCTAGGACTGACGCGTGGGAGGGTGGAGCTGGGGGAAGCTCTGTCTCTACTGAGGGGGGAAGCTCATGGGGGTTCAGCGGGCAGGACGATAGAGGAGGACCTGTGAGCGGGAGTACATGGGGCACAGGAAGTGGTTGCCAGATGTCTGGGGTATCTCAGGGAGCATGGGGTGGGGAAGTTGGGGAGTGGGGTAATTCAGGTGGTGTCAGCAATCCAGGTGGAGGAAATGGAGCCGGCTCGAGCAGTAACAGCAGCTGCAGCAGTGGAGGCAGTGTCGGAAATCCCTCTGCTTCTTCCTCCACACCTTCAACTATGACAAGAGCTTGGGACAATCAGAAAGGAGCTGTGGAGGGAGTGGCAGGAGAATCAAGTGAGTGGGGAGGTCAGGGAAGCAGAGGCGGAGGTACCTCATCGTCCAGTGGTGGAGGAAACTCAAAAAGTGGCAATCAGCACCAAGGCCACCACCGTACTCATCAGCCTCCCAATGCTGAAGTGGCCTTACAGAGTCTGCTCAGCCGGACTGACCTGGACCCTAGAGTGTTGTCCAACTCTGGGTGGGGACAGACACAGATCCGACAGAATGTGGCTTGGGACCTGGATGGAGGTGAAGGAATTAGCACCAGATCTTCTGCTGTGATGAGCGCATCTAGCCATGCTGCACCATATTCTGGCTCTTCTGGCACTTCAACCACTGCCCCATCATCTTTGTCTCTGCGTCCATGTGCACCTCAGAACGCAAACTTAAACTTGAACTCGAATTCCATCCTTGGAGCCCCATCAGTCTCACCTGGTGAAGGTTGGGACAATAGCAGTAGCAGCAGCAGTTCTTCTCTGCCCAATAGAGGGCCACAACCCCCTTGCAGCAGTGTCCAAAATCCAGCAGGTTCTCAGTCTGGGGCTGGAGCAGGTCATGCAGCTGCAGGGCAAGGCAAGCCTTCAGGGGGCTGGGGGGAAGCAAGTCCATCTGAGAGCCAAGGGAAAGGTTGGGGCGTTGAGGGACAAGAGTGGCGAGATCACAAGACAGGGAGTGGAACAAGTGGATGGGGAGATTTTCGACAACAGGGTACTCCAGCAGGAGTTGGTGGAGACTGGGGGAACAGTCAGGAGGAGAAAGGGACTGGAGGTTGGAAGGAAATGGGAAGAGGGGATGGGGGGAACTGGGGACAGAGAAGTGGCAGCGAATGGGGGGAGCGGGAGTCCAAAGCAAGCAGTGGGGGTTGGGGTGATGCCAAGGAGAGTGAAGGTACAGGTGGAGATTCTGAAGTAGGTACATGGGGCAGCTGGGATGAGGGGGCTCCAAGGAAAGCTTGGGGAGGTGGCGGTGGTACAGAGACTAAGGGAGGGGGAGATCCGGGTAGCAAACCTCACCCGGCTTGGGGTGGAAATGTGCACCCTTCACAGATGCCAAACAGCCAGTCGGCCTCTCTGAAAGGTCAGGCACAGCAGCAGCAACAATCACAGCCCCAGCAATCACAGTCGCAGTCACTGGATGCAGGGGCCATGCAAGGAGGCTGGGGGAAACAAGGAGGTCCTTCAGCCCAAAGCCAAAGTTCAGGATGGACATCAGGGCCCATACCCCAAACGACCAGTGGCCCTGGGAATAGCTCAGAGCCCAGCGGATGGGAGGAGCCTTCGCCACAGTCCATAAGCAGAAAGAAAGAAATAGATGATGGAACATCTGCCTGGGGTGATCCCAATAACTACAACTATGTTAATTATTGGGACAAGAACAACGCCCCGTCTGCCCAGACACAGCCAATGCCGTCTCAGCAGCAGGGACCAGCACCTCCCGGCAGAATGATTACAGGCCCTGGGAACAGGGACGTGAACCTCAAACCTTCATCCAACAAGGGCCCTGCAATGGGTAAATGCTTTTTTTTGCTGTTCTGTAAAGTAAGATTTAATTAAATGGCAGCTGCTTTTTTTGGCAATACTGAGCATTTTATTGAGCTGATTAGTTTGATGCTGGTAAACAGTGCTTCAGCACTATTTGCAAATTAAAGCTTTACATCCATATTCATAAAACTATGTTAACTGAAGTTTAGAAAGGTAGGGGTGGTGGTGGCTGCCTTCCAGTAGAATTCTAGTAGCATTTCTACCCTACCTCCAGCACCAGCATCTAGGGCTGCAACTAACGACTATTTTGATAGTCAATTAGTTATCGACTATTAAAACGATTAGTCGACCATTCAGATTATAAATTGCATAATTATAAAATGGCTCCGATTTAGCTACCAGCTTTTACATTTAGTATGAGGTTATTTAAATTTTGTGGTATATAATAAAGACAAGAAAGATAGTTCACTCAAAAGCATATTTTAATAAGTATGTTTTTTTTTTGCCTTATCTAGCCTTTCGATGGCTCCTGGTTTTGTGATGGTACTGAGAAAATGGTAACATACCATTATAACATTTATGAGCGAGTCACAAAGGTGTTGGTTACTTTATCATGCTTGTGTGCTTATTAAACGTGTAAGACCTTACTATTAAATTATAATTATAAGGTCGATAAACTATAACTTTCGTTTAACCGACCTGTCGCCGTTCCCCTTCCTCCGACATCTTTGGTTTTTCTGTAGGAACTTTCTTAAGCCACTCACAAAACCAGGAGCCATCGGCCAATAGGATTCGCAGCCAGAAACTGCCTATACCCCGCCCCCAAACTGCCCAAACCCGCCCCTTTCAAACCAGGCGCGTAGAAATCTCACTCGAGCAAAA
Source organism: Distichodus sexfasciatus (assembly GCA_032718565.1). Lineage (NCBI taxonomy): Eukaryota > Metazoa > Chordata > Actinopteri > Characiformes > Distichodontidae > Distichodus > Distichodus sexfasciatus. The sequence continues at coordinate 3,569,713 of JAVGVS010000032.1, forward strand.
AAGCCGCTCGTCGGTAATCTACTTTGTGCGCGAGGACATTTAACAGAGAGGAAAAAGACATTCGAGAGAGGAAGAATACAGTTTGTGCGCAATATTATCACAACCGCGCTCTCGATTCTTAATTTTGTCCTCTCGAGTTTCACATTTGCGCTCGCGACTTTGACATTTACGCCCGCAAAATTTTTGCGGCAAGCCATTTTGCGCGCTCTAGTTTTGGCGTTAATGTGACGCCATAGGGCCATTCTTCTAGCTGTCGCTGAATGCTATTGCGCAAGAGCGAATCTCACCAGAGTGTGGTGTATTGGTGCCCTCTATTGGAAAGCGGTAGTACTGCACAGGTAGAAAGGAAGGAAAACCTCTCACTCCGTTTAAAAATATGTCTGGCAACAATTATCGACTTCGTCGGCGACTATTTTTATTTTATTTTATTGTCGACTTTTGTCGACAACGTCGAATAATCGCTGCACCCCTACCAGCATCTTTGAGTGCCTGAACAAATCATTTAATCCCAAGGTGCTCCAGAGAGACTTTCCCTGTAATTAAGGCATTGAGGTCACTCTGGATATGAGTGTTTGCTAAATGCCATAGATGTAAATGAATTCAGTCATTGCCTTAACAAAGCCTAAATATATAGCTGTGTTTTTCATGCTTCGCTAGCTCCGTCCGGTTGGGGAAGGAGCAGTTCTCCCTCCAGTCCATGCGTGGACAATGGCACTGCAGCTTGGGGAAAGCCCACAGACACTCCTACTGGCTGGGGTGAACCTGAAGACACTGGGAATGCCTCCGGTTGGGGAAATCCTTCACCAAATCCAATCAAATCTGGTGCGTACGCCGTAATTATGTGAATGTGAACTCGGAGAATGATTCTATATGTGCAGATGAAATACGGGTTTAAAAAGCAAGCGTTGTATTCTGCAGGTTCAAAGTCTATGCAAGAAGGCTGGGGTGAGAGAGAGGGCTCTGTTAGCGCCTCGCGTCACTCAAGCTGGGAAGAAGAGGACGAGGGAGGTGTTATGTGGAGCAGTACTGGATCCCAAGGCAGCAGCTCTTCCTACACCTCAGGGGGCTGGGGAGGCAAGAAGGCAAACAAGGTGCACTTTACATACCTTCAGAGTAGTTGCATTTCTGTATTGTGGGTAGTAAAGTCGTTAGAGTCTTTGGTAGAGGAAATCTTGCACTTTCTTAAAATTAAAGATTGAGCCTTTACTCACTGTGCTTCCATTCAGGGTCCAATAAAAAGTGGAGATTCATGGATGAATCCTATGACAAGGCAGTTTTCAAACATGGGCCTGCTGGTAAGTGTCGCCTGAATGCCTAAAAACACGTTAACATATTACCTGTACCGCTGTAAGTGAATATTGAAATGTCAGTAAGCCTATGAATTTGCATGAGGCATTAATGGAGAGGTGAACATTGCGCAGGGAGAGGACCCCAGTGGCCGTCAATTGGATCTGGCCCCTGGTCCTCCTCAAGATAAAAAGTTGGATGCCGAAAAACGTATGGGTTTGAATGACTACAACGGAGAGATGCGCAAAGGAGGACGAGGAGGGCCAGGAGGAGTAGTCTTCCGTCCACCTGGTTCCAAAGAGGTGGGGCCTGGTGAATCTGGGCCTTACTATGACAAGGTTATTATAACTAAGCATTATTTTAACGAGTCTCTTACTCAGTGGTTCTTTTCTTTAACTGAGCACCTTCTGTATTCTTCTCTGTTCTTCTTCCGATTTCCTCGACTTCCCTTATCTCTCCCTCCCTCTCTCTTTCTCACACCTTTCCCCTTTTTATCAAACCCTGTATTTGGCCCCGTCTGCTTCGCTCTCGCTGTGATCAGCAGACCTTGCCTTTCACCAATCAGGATGGGTGCCTTGGGGAGGAGGGGCTTTGTTCTCCATATTCTCCACCCCCTGTCTTCAAGCCCTCTCCCCTCTACAACCACCCCAACCCCCCTAGACAAGTAAGGCACTGCTAGTGTATCTCTCTTCGCCCATCTCAGTCTCACCTCGCATCACCTGACCGGTTAACCTTTAAATGTTGTCAGCAAAATCCTCCATTCTCCAAATCCAGTTATAACCAAAATACCCTTAATCCTACCCCTTCCTTATGTTCCCAGTGTTCCTTCTCTTTCGTGGCAAGCTTTCCACCATCTCATTCTTTCTGCATTAGACTTGATGTTTGAGAATGTTTTCATTTTTGTCTTTGTCCTTCTCCCTCAGCAGATGGGAGGTCATATGTTCGGTGGTGGTGGTGGTGGGATGGCGCAGCCCCGACACCAGCCAGGGGTGCCACCCATTAACCCGGCTGTACGAGCGCAAGTGCCTCCACAGTTCCTGTCACCTCAGGTACCCTGTTTCTGACCTTTTTTTTTTTTGCAATTTTTATTTGTTTATAAAGTTCTTTTTTGCTGATTTGAAACTGTTTTGAAATGTACTGATCTGAAGCGCAACTTGGGTGGTAGTGGCAGAGTGGTGCGTGTAACTCAAGTCCTTGTGTGTAGGTGGGGGCAGTGGTAGTGTAACAGTTGCTCCTGGAGTTTCTCCTCTGATCAGAGGTTCACAAGTTCAAATCTCCAAGTAGTGCTGCCCATGCCAGCTGCTAGCTGCTTCTACATAGATGGGTTGGATACAGAGGTTGCTTTTTGTTGGGGTGCACTGTGCTGATAATACAAAATTTGTTCCTGCCTTAATGGACACACAAGAGTCTCATTGCTCAAAAAATGTTATTGTTTTGAATTATCCATTTGTTATCCTTCAGGTGCCAGGCTCTATGCTGAAGCAGATGCCTCCTCCAAGCGGAGGCGTAGGAGGGGTGGGAGCTGGGGTCTTTCCTCCTCAGCTGTCCCCACAGCACATCCTCAGCAGCATTTACCAACCTCACGTCCAGTTCCAGCTGGTGAGCGTCAGCCAGCTCTTGCTGTCCAGATTGCTTTAGTAGACTAAGAATCTCACAGTTAAACTGTAAGCTATGTAATCAAAAGGGACACTTTCGCCCAACAGACGCTAATGTGTCTAAAAGGAATAATGGGTAATGGTGTGTGATTAGCTTCCGTTTATTTTTAGCCACATTAGCCTCTTAGGCTAGATTGCAGCTAATCCGCCTGCCGTTAGCTTTCATTCATCGTTACTCACATTGGCAAATGAAGATCCCTTAACGTTGTTTCTGTTTTTGTGTCCCGGACTTGGTTGCAGGCCTGTCAGCTCCTTCTACAGCAGCAGCAGCAGCAGCCCCAACAGCAGCAGCAGCTTTTGCAGAACCAGCGCAAGTTTCCTCAGAATGTGCGCCCGCAAGCAGACCCCCAACAGGTCAGGGAAAAAATGTGCTGCGGCTGTTGCTCTCGAGCCTGACTTAACTGGCATTTCCCTTTTAGTAATAGCCTTGTACCATGTGTAGCAGTAGTGCCCTAGTGCCTAAAGCATGCAGTTAATTTCATTGGGGGAAAAAGTGATACATATGACGGGAAAAGTGCGTACAATTCAAACTAAACAATTTTTGCTGTCTGTGTTTCATCCGGACATAATTTCACTTTGGGACCTCCAAATGTTTGGATTGTTTCTCTGACAAGTAAACAAGTGGCAGGCATCACAGTCCCAGCCTCATGACAGCTTGTTTTAATTCTGCACTGTTTTTGTGGCTTTGATGACTCAAAACAAAACAAAAAAAAATGGACGGTAGAAAGTTTAAACTTGTGTGTTCTGGTTCCGTAGCTTGCCAGAATTATGGCTGTTCTCCAGCAGAGGCAACAGCAGCAGCAGGTGGGCAGCATAGGCGTGAGCTCCAAGCTTTCACCATCTCACCTTGGTAGTGGAGGGCCAAAACTGCCCATGCCTGACACCCTCTCTCACCCTGGCCTGGGAGGCTCTGTGGCAGATCTGCATCAGAAATCACCCAGTGTATATTCAGGTAAGATACCTTAAAAATGCCCATCTAGACACTAGGTGTGTAAGTCTCAGGTTTCATCTCGATTCAGTGGACATTGATTCGATGTCTGCCAGTATTAAAGTCCGGGCAATACAATTTCGATTGAGCTGAAGTCGGAAGCCGTAGATTTGACACAATGTTCTGATTTTAAACACCGTCACTTCTGTTCATGTCAAATCACAACAAGCAATCGCTTCATTTTATTCCTAAACTCAATGAGTCATTTATATTAAATGTCTCTTTTAAATAAAACTAGATTTCTTGTTAAAATATTAAGGGATGTTACCATATGTAAAATATTTGATGTTTTCATTTTGGATCAGTCATGTAGATCAATGTAGATTGATGTATTGCTACACACCTAATACATGTGTTCAAGCTGTGTTGGATTTATAGAACTCCACAAAATTATATAAGCGTCTCATTCAGGGATTTTGTCTTTGTCACTGACACCCAAGGGTTGTGCCTTTTTAGACCTGAAAATGTGTAAAACTTCTGTGCAATCAAGAATGTCTGTAGTCATTTTTAATGTACTTGTGGGCCAGGTATCTGCAGGCTCAAGTACGCTTTGTAAAACAATTTTGAATGAATGTGGACTGTGGAATATCATCTCAGGTTAGCTGTCTCCAACACAGAAAGGATTGCATTACATGCTTAGAAGGATTTTTGAGGAACATAACATTTTGGGGCTGGGTCATAAATCTTGTGTTGCAAGCGCAAACAAGACTATTATATATTAGTTTAATTGGTTCCACATACGTGGTTTGTAGTCGGCACATTTTGTGCATTGGGTTGCCTCCTAAATGCAGTTCTTGGTTAGCGTCTTTAAAGCCACAAGCAGTTGATAGACTTGTATTTCTTGTACACAATTTTTATTTTATTATTAAATTATTTACTAAAGTAGATAAACAAGTACACTACACTAAGTGCAGGTTCTTGGCTTTCGTGCATTAATGTTTTTATGTGTTTCTTGTGTTCGTGTATTTTCTTTATGCCTCCTATAGATGTTTTTGTGGAATTAAACTCAAATAAATACATATAAAAACAACATAAATGAATTGGTTTTGAGCAAACTTGAAAAAAATCAATACATTGACATTTGGAGAAATAATACAGTGATTTTTAATTTTGTACTCATGAGAAAGAGGACCCCGCCCTGGGTGCTGCCAAAAAGCTGCCCACTGCTCCCTCACAGATGGGTCAAATGCAAAGGTCACATTTTGTTGTGGTGCACGGTGTGCTGTGCCGTGGTATGTTCGCGATGACAAATATTCATTCACTCACATTTGCTTAATGTTCTTCCATTCAGGCTTTGGATCTGGAGTGAACCTGTCCGGTCTAGAGTTGGGTTCGATGGTTGCTGGTCCAGGTGGCCTGAAGGAAGGCGGGGGCCAACAGTCGCGCTTTAAATGGATGATGGAGGGTCACTCGCCGTCTCCCTCTTCTCCAGACAATGCACTTCACAAAAATGGTGAGTCTTGGATCTTGTGTAAATGGAACGAAGCGTAAGTCAAGCGTTTCCTTGCGCCCCCTAAATCGTGTTGGGTTCCCATTCGCAGGCCCCATCGCTGCTCCGCTGAAGCGAGGCGGCTCCCCGTACTCTCAGTATGAAATGCTGGGGGTGGAGGGTTTGGGAGTGCCTGTCCAGGGCTCCTCAGACAGCTGGCAGAGAAGTCCTGGAAACAAGATGGGAAGCAAAACTGGCACGTCCAGCTGGCCTCCAGGTAGGCGAAGCTTTACCTTCTAATGGCGCTGTCACTATCCACTTTACCAAGGAGTAGCGCTTTTAACGCTTTGCTCCTTCCACTTGTTGCGGTGCAGAATTTCAGCCGGGCGTGCCTTGGAAAGGAATACAGACGAGCGTCGATCCCGAATCTGACCCCTACATGACTCCCGGGAGTATGCTGAGTTCATCAGCAGTGTCAAGCCTCAACGATACCGAGCACCAGTTGCTAAGAGATAACACAGGTACCTAGAATCTCTAGGATTTACAGAACAAGCCTGTAGTGTGAAAGCAAAAAGGCTTATTGCTCAAATTTAAACCGGGTTTAAAGTCGGAGCTGTCGCAAGGTGCTGAAAATTCTTTAATGTCTCTGTTTTCAAACGATGCATGCATCCTTTAGCATTTTTTTGTTACCGAACGATTGTAACACATGAAATTTCTTCATTATCCCTTTTGAAATGCTGTGTGAAATGCCAAGTCGTTTCATTGACGGGTTCAGCGTTAAAGTTTGCAAAGGCTTTGAAAGCATGTCAAAAGCATCGGAAAACAAAGATGTGATTTATTCACCGTGTTAAGGGTGGCCGCAGCACACACAGGTACTGTTCTGGGGGACAGATCAGGGTCGCGACTAAAGTACCATTTAGTAGGAGAGATCTAAAATATAGTTTGTCCTTGTAGTTGCTTTACACACTCATTAAAGTCATAACGTTGTTTACCAGCTGCCTTAAATTTCCATGAAAATGTAAAGCTAGAATCTGCTCTCATTCTACATGGATTGACCAGTGCCAGTGTCGGGGTACTTGTTTGCATGGGTTTGTTAAGACCCCATCTAATTATTTTATTTCTCCAATTATTTTAAGAATTTTCCTTTAACTTTTCTTCCATAAATGCCATAAATCCAGTAAACAGCATTTGAATGAACTGCATTCTCAGTGGTCAGTGTAATTAATGTTAAAGGAACTTGTGAATGTTATTATCTGTACGTAAAATTTAGATTAATCAACTGTTTGCTAAAATGGAAAACTTAATCAGTGGCGACCCTTATTTTAAATGTCTTTTTTTTTTTTCTTCTTCTTCTTTCTCTCTCCCTAGAATCAAACCCCTCCCTAAACACCTTGCTGCCTTCACCTGGTGCCTGGCCCTACAGTGCCTCAGACAGCCCACTCAACAATGCACACAATCCAGGTATCCCTAGAGCAAATCTGTTTTACGTTTCGGTGTGGATTAGAGCCTTCCTCTCCACACTGCCTGGCTTTTTTTTTTTTTTTCCAAACTCTCCCAGACTTCTGTTTTTTTGTTTTTTCTTTTCATGAATCAACGGGAGGCTCTGTGATTTATTTCCTGCTCTGTCCCCACAGCTAAGTACTCCGAGTACAAGCCAAGCTGGCCCCCCGAGCCCATTGGACACAACAAGCCTTGGAAGACCAATCGGAACACGGCACAGATGCCACGCCCTCCACCTGGACTGACCAGTCAGAAGCAGCCCTCCGTATCCCCCTGGGCGGGAGGAGCTCCCCGATTGGGCCGGGGCTGGGGTGGCTCCGGAGGTAGTCAGGAAAGCAGATACGGGCCTGGTAATGTCAGGACTTCAAGTCCCAACCTGTGAAACCTTAAACACTGAGATATGTGAGGCAGCTTATTTATAGGACTTTAGCGTTGGGCCCTAATTGATTTATGGATTTGTTCTCCGTATTATTAATTACACATTAATGACTTCCTGGAGTCTTAACCTCTGATTAATGTGCAGCTTGTTCTGTCGGATTAAAGTACAAGAAACTTGTTTTAATAATGTTTACTTCCAAGTTGGGAACTTTAGAAAGAATAACTAAGTGTTTGTGTGTGTCTTTGTGTGTGTTTTAATAGGCTCAGCGTGGAGTGATGTTGGTGCCTCAAGGGGGAGTTGTTGGCTGGTGCTGAGTAATCTAACTCCCCAGGTATGCTGATAACAATCAGAGAAAGAGAGCGAGTTGACCAGGCTCGTTCGGCTGAGATTGAGATTGTTGGGGGGAAAAAGGGAGTGCACGTCTCTGGGAGAGACTGCAGACCCAGGAAGAATAACAGATGCTTGTTTTTAGGGCTGAGAAGTTTTCTTAATGATGAAATATGTTTTCTCCTGTTTTTTCTTAACACAAATCTAATGTTAGTTTCATGACATGGAAAAGACACCACACTCGCATTTGTGCTTTACTGTACTGCGTGGTTGTCTGTGGTGGCGTAATTACGCTGTTTAGCTGGGCAGCATGCAGTTGTGTGGTGCTTTATCTTCTTCCTGTTTGGCAATTGAAATCTGAAAATAATCCAAACTTGTGATTCCTGGGAACCACTTTTTGTCTCGTTAACTCCATTTTTTGTCGTAGCTCTTTTGAGGAATTCTGTTACTTTTCTTGTGTACAGCACATTCGTTCAGCTTATAGTTGAACAGCGAGATCAACTATAATCAGCAGAAACAGCTGTCAACAGTCTTTATCATTTCATTGTCTCCAGTTCAACATTTCCTTGTATCCCTTTCTACATTTATAGCATACAGTAGTCTTCTGGACCACAGATTATGTAAATCACTCACGTCAATGTATTTGCTCGGTATAGTTGGATTAACTGGCCTCTTTAAAATAACATTCTGGTACTAGCTATGGCTGCTTGATCTGCGATCCATGCCCAGTATGCATGCAATGTGAAGTAATGGAGAAAAATTTATGAGATGCATCGACATATCATATGGGATTGAATCGTTGATCTGATAATCGTAATCGAGTTGAATCGTGAGACCAGTGAAGGCTCACATATCTACTAACTACTTTATATAGTAATTTATGTCTAGAAAATTCTTATTTTCTATTTAGCATGGATTTGTTCAAAAGTAGATAACATTTAGAATGTGTAGTGTAATAAATGTGTAAGGTTCCTTATTTAACTTTTTTTTTTTTTTCTTCTCCCTTTTTTAGATTGACGGTTCCACATTGCGCACGATCTGCATGCAGCACGGTCCCCTCTTGACCTTTCACCTCGGTCTAACCCAGGGCAGTGCTCTGATTCGCTACAGTACTCGCCAAGAAGCAGCCAAAGCTCAGAGCGCCTTGCACATGTGAGTTACTTTACTACTCCTCTGCTGTTTTTGTAAATTTGAAAATATCACCGTCTTACTCCCTTTTTTTAGTTTACGCATATATGAAGGGGAAAAAAATCCGCTTCATTGGTTAATATTTACCGATAGCTCGATCGCGTTAATGTTTTGCACACATCCACTCTTAAAGGTTTCACATACAAAATTCCTAAAGGGCCATACTGTTGATTGACTGCAGTAACAAAACACAGTTCTTTTCTGTTATAGTTTTGTTGTGGTAATGTTGATGACATATGGCATATGCTACTAGATCTCAGTCTGCGATTTGTACTAGGGGTGGGATGATCCATACACCACAATTCAATGTCTGCTGATATCACAAAGTTTGCGATGATACAATTTAAGGAGCGGACGATCGGAAGCGGACGATTGAACACAGTCACTTCCATTCATATCAAATCATAAAAAAGCAACCAATATCATTTAACATTTTAATTCCCGAGCTCCAGCCCACAGCAGCGTGTGTGACTAAATTAGCTGATGTCTCAACACTTACTTGGAGAGAGACGTTACAATCTGTAAGATGTCTGCTTGATGGGGGGTTTTTTTTTGATTGATACTATGGGCTTGTTGAGTATTGTATCAGTGTAGATTGACGCTTTGTAACACCCCTAGGTAAGACCACTGAAAATCACCAAACTTATGTTTCTGGCAAAGGGCCGGGCAATTCATAGAAACCGACATTCAGAATCTTTAATTGACATTCATTTCGATTTCTTGCTATTTTTTTAAAAATACCATTTCTCTAGTGTGTGTACATGTACGGTTCTCTTAAAAACACAGCCATGCGTTAGTCATGTGACAGTCTGTCACTATGTGTGTTTCTCTTTGTTTTATAATTACGTAGGTAATATATCTGCACTTTCATTTGAAAAAAATAGTTGAACAAATTTACAGTCCAAACCTTGTAGGTAAACAATGAGAGTAAAAAGCAAACAAAAAAACAGATACAAAATAATTGTTAGTTAATTCCAGACGAGGTAAAAGTCAAGGTCAGATTTGAGGCCCAGTTTCCAGCGCCACCTTGATCTGAATCCTGTTGAGTTTATTGCTTTGTATTTTGACAATGAAAAATGTAAATAAAAAAAAAATGTTTGACCTTTTCGTCCAGGTGCGTTCTGGGCAACACCACAATCCTGGCTGAGTTTGTGAGCGAGGAGGAGGTGGCTCGCTATTTTGCACATTCCCAGGCAGGAGGGGGCGGCGGCGGCGGCTCGGCAGGTGGAGGAGGAGGAGCAGCAGGAGCCATAATAGCCGGGCCGGCGGGAACAACAGGGTCGTCTGGTGCTGGCGCAGTGGGGGCCGGAAGCGTCGGGAGCATCCCCGGAGGAGAGAGAGAGCGAGGAGGAGGAGTAAGCTCCATCGCAGGAAGCAGTAACAACGGAGGAGGCGGAGGAAGCGGCTCAGGCTGGCAGGGGCTGGACGGTACGGGTGGCTCCCCGGATACGGTCTCCTCTGCCCAGGGCCCGGGCCTCAGCATCTTCGCCCAGTGGAGCAACGGAGCAGGCACAGGGGCAGTGGAGGCGGGTAGACAGGGGCTGTGGGGGGGCATGTCAACCGGTCACCCCGGCAATGGTGGTGGAGGGAGCAGCAGCAGCCTGTGGGCATCTCCCGCGCTGGAGGACCGACACCAAATGGGCAGCCCTGCGGCACTGCTGCCTGGAGACCTGCTGGGGGGAGGCTCGGACTCCATCTGACTGACCCTCTCTAGCTCTCCCTAGCCCTCACACACACACACGCATACACATACAAACACACACACACACACACACACATAAACAAACACACTTCAAGACATGAGCATAGTGAAAAGCACCCACCTGTATATCTACAAACTCAAATAAATGCAGGCCTATAGATGCGCTCAGACTAAATAGAATTACAGACAGTTTACACGCACACACCCGACATGCACTCACTCCGTGGATAGACACAAAATGCATTAATATAACTGCTAAATGCATTTGATAACAATTCTACGACGCAAGCACTCAGATACATGGTACAGACACACACTCAAATCTACTCAAATGCTGGCGAGCAAATTTGTTATTTTTCTTTCTTCATGTTTTTTTTTTTTTTATTATTAAACCAGTACCAAAATACATTATGGTATAAAAGTTAACAGACGACACTGGTTGCAGATGTACACACACTGGTTTAAAAAAAAAAAGTGCAACAGTTTCACAAGAGCCACATTCCAGCCCCTGCTCTCTGTAATCCAATCTCCATTTTAAAAGTCCATACTCAGG
>JAVGVS010000032.1:3583220-3659919 GCA_032718565.1 Distichodus sexfasciatus
CACGAATAAGATGTCTCTTGTTGAGACAAATCTCTAACCTTTATCTATGATTTCAAGAGGCCAAAACGACTTATAGTTATAGATTTGACTGAAACTAAGACATCGTACCACGATTTTTTACGTTCCAGTTTTAATCCTCCTTATGGGTTTCCAAACATTTTTTATTTATTTATTTCATCGTGTCACAGACACGGTGAATCTATGGAACCAAATCTACAGCTAGTGTGACGACATCGTGTGCGTATTGCCCACAGCAGGAAGCATGTAACGATTTAGCAGAAAAGGATCAAAAACAGATCTTTAGACCCCCAGATTCATGAGATTTACTGTTCTAAAACTATATAACAATCTAAGTATAACAGTTTTTCGCCTCGTAGTTTCCTCCATTTATAGACTATCTTTAATGCGTTAATGCATAATGTGTTGGTATGCTCATTGTTTTAATATAATTATTATGAGCACTGAAGCAGGCCGGTGTTCTGACATCCCACGCTACTCACCACCGGGCGCGTGCGCACATCGTTATGACGCCATATTAGTTGGGTCGCGTACCCCGAGATAAGGTCGTATAGCCCTTCAAAATGTGTCACTTTCGCTGAGAAGGTACACATATTACCGTGTTCGAGGAAAGTGGGGATATGTTTAGCTGTAAATGTCTATAATACATATTTCTTAAGTGGGACAAATTGACAGAATCCGGGGTTTGGAGCTGATTCCGCTGTGCTCTCGCGGCCCCTTGAAGTGATCCGGGTCCTTTCGCTAGTTTATCAATGACATCATTTTTAGTCAGAAGTGCGCTGGGATACAAACAACGAACGGGAGGGAGGGTGGCGTTTGGTGGTAGCGTCCCGGCTCGCTAATACAAGTAGGTCAAGTCCCGAGTCCCTGAAATATTATTCGACGATACGGATTTTTCAGGCCGGATTTTTTATTCCGACAGCGACTGAAGCGCTCGCTATCCGTTTGGAATGAGACGCTTAAATTCGCTGTCCAGGGTCCTGACGCACCGCCGCCGCTCCGTCCAGCAGCTGAGCTTCTTCTTCTTCTGCTTCTTCTGCTTCTTCTTCTTCTTCTTCCTCTCTCCCATCTCAGGTAGGGGCGAGCCCGGTTTAAGATCATAATGGTTTCATATTTCTTGAGTCGACTTCTGAGATGCTGAAAAACCCTGAGTGCCGGACGTTAGACGGGTCTGTGGACTCCGCCGTTCTAGGGTGCGGCTGCAACAAAATCGGCTGCAAACAATCGGCGCCGCCTGCTCCGGTGTGGCCTGCTGGCCTTAAATGTGCTATAACCATCACTAACATTAGTATATCTCTAACTGTAAAGGATCTTTATTATTATGGATGTTTATGGCTGTGGGAATCAGGAGTAATCTGCTTTAAAACGCCGAACCCTTTAAAATCCTGTAGGCCCATATTCGAGCTGCTACAACACTGCTGCTGCTTGTGATGGAGCATCGATATGATACTGTTATTATTAGTCAGATGCATAATCTGAATAATCTGTATAATCCAGTGCATTTTGATGCACCGTGTCTGATTGTGAAGGATTTAGAAAATTGGCTATGTATAGAACAGCTGCATAAAGTTAGCTATTAAAGAGCATCTTGCCATAGACAGCCAACAGATTTGTCTATAACAGTGTTCTATACATATTCAATATTTAAAATCCTTCTTAATTAGAACTGGTTTATGAAAAAATACATTTGATTATACAGATTCAGAGTGTGCATTGTCAACTGGAAGATCACTATGATTTGGATGATCAGTTAAGAAATGCAGCATTCTGCGTTGTAGCAGCATACATGAGCCTGTTAACCCTCTGTTAATAGTTGACAGATATCTGTCTATTCCCACAGATATATTTAAGAATAACAATCACTTATAAGCATAGATCTTTTAAGGATGACTACAGTGGGTCTAATTTTGTCAATACAGTGAGTTCAATCTCCTGCATTTATGTCAAATCATGAATCAAGCCCTAATTTCCTAAATAAGACCATTCTCCTCCCAATGCAGGCCTTAATCTTTTTTCCTTCTAGCAAAGCAATGTGATTTATTTTTTTGCAAAATGAGACTAAACAGCCAGAACATATGTGCACATATGTGGAGTGGCTCAGGCCTGTGGATCCTCTGGATGAAATGTGTTGTGATTTAATGTGGTTGCGTTGTGGTTTTTCTCACATAGTACAATTTTTTGTTGTTGCAGACAAATTTTAGATCAAGTCAAAAGATCATGGAGTTGCGTGTTGGAAATAAATACCGCCTGGGGCGGAAGATTGGAAGTGGCTCTTTTGGGGACATCTACCTGGGTAAAGAACTCTTTGTGTTTTTTGTGATTTTGATAGACGGATTAAGAATACTCAATGAATGATAAAGCATGTTACATGTCCTGTAAAGCATGTTCGTCACACGTTTTAACACGTCCCTCTCCTGGTAGGTGCAAATATCACATCAGGAGAGGAGGTGGCTATCAAACTGGAAAGTGTGAAAACCAAGCATCCCCAGCTGCATATAGAGAGCAAATTCTACAAGATGATGCAGGGAGGAGGTGAGACGTGCGAGATACAGAAGAGACATATCTACAAGCAACTCACAGAAATCTTCCATTCCCTTCATCTTCTTCTTTTCCTCTGTAGTGGGTATTCCGTCGATCAAGTGGTGCGGTGCCGAGGGGGATTATAACGTTATGGTGATGGAGCTTCTTGGGCCCAGTCTGGAGGACCTGTTCAATTTCTGCTCAAGAAAATTCACCCTGAAGACTGTCCTGTTGCTTGCTGACCAGATGGTAAAGCAATATATTCCTATTTCAAGATTCAGGATTGTTGAGTTGCTACATACACGGTTATACAAGTACAACGAGGTATAAAATATAGAGAAAATTAACCATTCCTTTTCTCATTAATAATTCCCAAATGAGACTGAAATATTTTGTATTGTGTGACGAACATTCTCATTTGGCATCTAGGCTTAGTAGTGGATGGGTGGCACTCTGTGTTATTATGTTAAATGTTGTAATGTCCTGGTTAAGAGTCTTTTGGCCTGGGTATAGAAACAGCACCTGAGTCTGACTGTTTTGACCATAGTGCTTCTAAAGCTTTTGCCTTTTTTAGCAGGTAAAACAGTTAACAGTTAACAGACAAGTCTCTGATGATCCTAGTAGCTTTGGTTCCTCTTCTCAGGATATGTAAATATCCTGGAGAGATGGTAGAGTCTGTTGCACTGTTGTTCTCAAACCAGCTCCCAAACTTTCACCTTCTTAGTGAAGTTTCACAGTGTTACCAGAGATATTACCATTTACATTGATAAGACACTCTTTTCCAGAGGGAAAAAGACATTCACACATATTACAAGGACAATGTAAAGGCCAGGGCAAGATAAAGAAGGGTGAGAGCCCATAATCAGAGGCCCTGCATACACAAAAAAGTAAACTCCTACAATTTATTTTAATTACAAGAGATGAAATATGCTGTAGCAAAGCTTATCGTTAACTATACTACAAGTAGACCTGAGTCTTTGCGTAATAAAATCTCTTTTTGCCAAAACTTGAGCATATTCCAATTATTTGGGCCGACCTACAGGTTGGGCAATTATTAATTGCTTGATACTAATTCTCTAATTCCTAGTTACTTCTTTTAACTTGTTTTTATTCCTAATATAAAGCATGAGGGATGCATTCTTTAAATAAAGATTATTATTGTGTTACATCAGAATATGATATTGCCTCATATCAATTCCTGGCTCCTAAATTGAACTGATTTGAAATTTTATCATAGCAGACATCAAAATGTTGTCCATTGAAACAAAATAATATTGTATCATAATGACACTTATGATTGACACCTCTAGAGCTCAGCTCTTTTCTACCTTCCTGTCTAGCATCGTTGAGCCCCTGAGCAAGACCCGTAACCCCAAATTGCTCCAGGGAGACTGTCCTTATAATTAAGGAATGGCAATCGCTCTAAAAAATCGAAATCCTTTCACTTTTGTACATCATATTTTTTTTGTAATTGTTGCTTTTTTCTGCTGTTGTTCCAGATCAGTCGCATTGAGTACATCCACTCCAAGAATTTTATTCACCGAGACATCAAGCCCGACAACTTCTTGATGGGGCTCGGCAAGAAGGGCAACCTGGTCTACATCATAGATTTTGGCTTGGCCAAGAAGTACCGCGACGCCCGCACGCATCAGCACATCCCGTATCGCGAGAACAAAAACCTGACCGGCACTGCCCGCTACGCCTCCATTAACACCCACCTGGGCATCGGTAAGGGGGCGTTAGTGTAGATCTGCAAGAGACAGTTGTACACAACTTGGATTGCCACTGGTGCGCTTGGTTTTTATTCATTTGGGCTTCTGATCTCCTCCCACAGAACAGTCGAGGCGCGATGACCTGGAGTCTCTTGGGTATGTGCTCATGTACTTTAACTTGGGCTCACTTCCCTGGCAAGGCCTGAAGGCTGCCACCAAACGACAGAAATATGAGCGTATCAGTGAGAAGAAGATGTCAACACCTATCGAAGTGCTTTGTAAGGGCTATCCATGTGAGTACATTGAGCAGAAACTGTAGTTGGGCTCAGTTTTACAGTTGGCAAACAAACAAAAATATAATACTGACATTACAAGGACATATTACAAGGATTGTTTTTTTTAAATAATACAAAATATTGTTAATAGAGAATACAGTAAGCAGTATGTTAGCCTTTAAAGTGATTATGATAAACATCAAAATGAAAAGAAGATGCGGAGACTATTCTAGTGAGTAGACTGACAAGAAATTGTTGGCAAGTTGGCATGTGAGTTGTTATACAGAGTAAAAGAATTCCAAAAATACTTTTTTGGGGTAGTGCACTCTTAGTGTGATCATTAATTGGATATTATTGTCTAATAAAAAATATCTGTAAATCTATTACACTAACATTAACTGAACAAATGATCTAAAATTGATTTTATGGTCTTCTACAAAGCATTCTACATTTACAACATTCAACAGATACTCTAATCAAAAGGGACTTCCACTCCAGAATTACAGTCACAGTTTCCCTGGAGCAACTTGGGGTTAAAGGTCTTGCTCAGGGGCCCAATGACAGCGGTTTTAGATTTCAGATAAGACTGTATTTAAAACTGACATTTTCTCGGTTTGTATGCGAGTGTCCTACTATCACCTGAACATATTCAGTTACATTTATACTGAGGTTTATCCTTGTGTCATAGTTTCTTAAGTGGGGCAGTTGGAAGAATAACAGTTAGGAAGTTGGCCCCGAGAACGGAGAGTCGCTGGTTCAAATCCAGGACTGGTAAAGGTTCCACTGACGTACTTGTTAGCAAGGTACCATCCCCAAGCACTGCCACTAGTGGGTGCTGTCAAAAGCTGCCCACTGCTCCTTCACAGATGGGTCAAATGCCAAGGGGCACATTTCATTGTAGTGCCCTGTGTGCTGTGCTGTAGCACATTCACAGTGACAAATAATCACTCATTTAATTAAATTCACTTAATGCCTTTAATGCCTTATTGTCTTTCTCGACACACTCATCAAACTTTCTTTGTCTATGTCTGCAGCCGAATTCTCGACGTACATGAACTTCTGCCGCTCGCTGCGCTTCGATGACAAGCCTGACTACTCCTACCTGAGACAGCTGTTCAGAAATCTCTTTCACAGGCAGGGCTTCTCCTATGACTACGTGTTCGACTGGAACATGCTGAAATTTGTACGTCACTCTCAACAATCTTCCAGCTTTAACATAATTCCTGCGTGAGTTATTAAGGGCTTTGAACCCTGACCCCTTTGTCCATATGCGGATATATATCAGGGCTCCAGTAGGACAGCAGAAGAGAAAGAGAAAGAGCAGAGAGGAGGTGAAGGGGAGGAACGGGACGAGAGGACAGGCGGAGGTCCTCAGAGTTCGGCTGCACGTGCTCTGCCCTCAGGACCCAACCTTCCAGCACCCAACAGAGTCCGCAACGGTCCGGATCCGGGCAGCTCGGCACCAGCTTCACGTGTGCCACAGTCCGGTGAGCTCTGAGAATGAGAGAATGAAAATGGGAGGGTTCTTTAAGAATTTTTGTGCGATGGTTAGGGAAGTACTCTCATGATCAGAGGGTCATGAATTTAAATCCGGAACCAGCATAAGGGGTCACTGAGGTGCCCTAGAGTATGGTAGCGACCTAAAAACAACCTAATTTATAAACTGTTCATAAGAAGGAATTTGTTCTTAAAACCCACTTACGTAGTTCTCTTGAAGATTTTGAGGTTTGCCAAGGTTTTCTTATTCAAGATTTGTTCCTAGGTAAGAACAGAGCCTACAGCTGCTGAAGAGCACTCGTACCCAAATGTTATTGCATGTACTGTATGTTTATGCAAAACTTTAGGTTATTGAGTTTTCTTCCATTCTAAATGTATATAATTGTATTACTATTTACATGTCTTAACTTTCTTAAGGACAATTTTAAGAAAAAAATATAGCAAATGTGGGGAGTGCGGCCCAATGCCATGAGAGCGGTTTGAATAGCTCCAGCTCCTGATTGGTTTCTGGCTAACGACTAACAGGGTGTAACGGTTCTAAAAGCCAACCAAAAAACTGATAATCTTACATCACGGTCCAGGAGGACGAACATATATCATTCATCATCATTCATCATCATACATCATCATGTGGGTTTTGTTTATAGCAGTAGTGTCCAAACATTTTTACTGAGGGTTGGTTAGAGATAAAAAAAAAGAGCATGCACAGAAGGCATCAAATATAATAAGTGTGTTTCTAATCCTGAGCTACTTCATAGCTAAACAGTCTTAAGCCAGGTCAATGCAAGATGAGATGAAGCAATCCAACCTCTTCATTCTGGCTTTACTAAACATTGCTAAGATTTCTCCCTCTCCACCGAAAAAAAACGAATGAGGTATAAACTGAACCGTGGATGTATCTAACTGCCACACATCATCAGCCCACTGCTCCTTCATGGATATGTTAACTGCAGAGGTTGCATTTTGTTGTGGTGTATTGTCGGCTAATAGTCCCTCCCGTATTCTTAACTCAGCAATTGTTGTGCTACCGTCAGAATGCCAAATTGCTTTATAAGGTCTTGTTCTTTACATCCTCCATCAGAATTTTAAGCACTTAAATAGTATAGTGAGGTCATTACTACATGTGTTACATCACCATGCAATTTATATCCATTTAATGGACAATGTCTCAGTGTCTGCCAATATCACAAAGTCTGTTACAATACAATTTCGATCAGATTCAGTTCAGGAGCCAGTGATCAATATGAGACAATATCATATGCTGATTTAACACAATCACTACCATTCATGTCATTTTTATTTCATGGGTTCAACCAATCATTTCAACGAAAAACATCTCTCTTAACGGCAGTAGACTTCCTGTGCAATATAAAGTGACATAACAATATATATGATGTCTGTCATTTTTTGATCAATACTTTGGGCTCATTGCTCGATGTATTAATGTAGATTGGAGTATTGTCACACCCCTAGTTGCATAAAGAGGCTTACAGCCCAAGACAAATTTCACAATGGGACACAAAAGTCTTTCTCACTTAACATTCACATTTAGCGACTTCCATTTCCTAATTACAGGGAGAGTCTCCCTGGAGTAACCTGGGGTTAAGGGTCTTGCTCAGGGGCCCAGCTGTGTGTTTTTTCCAATTAATGCTGTTACTTGAATGGTGCATTGTGTGTCGTCTTCAAGGAAACGCGTCCCCGCGAGCCGGGCGAGGGGCCGAACGGGAGAGAAGAGTGTGTCTTCGTCTCCACCGTGGGGCTCCTGCCAACGCTTCCCCCGATCTGCCACTTCGCCACGATCAGATCCGCATCACTCCCCCACAGGTACTTCACACTTCTCATACCTCACTTATATAAACTGTGCCTCTCACTCTTTTTTTCTCTGTCAGTTTTGTCTCTCATACATCACGACATACATCTGCCTCCTTCCTACAGGTCAGTGTGCCATTTGAGCACATGGGGAAATGAGCTCAGCAAGTCCCATCATTCGTTCTTTTTTAGGAGGTGGGCGAAAATTAAACATTTCAATCTTGAAACTTAAATAAGAGTCTTCGCTTGATCCAAAATGTGTTTTTATATTTTTCTCTCCCTCCTAACAGGATTTCGACCAACAATTCCCCTAAAGTATTTGTATTCATCTTTCTATGTAAGTCAGTGGGGCAAGAATTCAAGTTGGTGAGTGGGGCAGAAAGCAGTAACCACCCTGTTACACTGGACAGAGAGTTTCAAAACTCGACTGCTCGGACAAAGCCAAGTTTCTTTGGGATTCAGAAGATGCAGAAGAGAAGGAGAGCCATGATTCAAGCACTTGGATCACAAGTCTCAGGCAGAGATGTAATAAGAGGACTTTTGCCCCCAGCCAAATTGACTGTTATTCTCGTGTGGTCTGAAATACTGATACTGAGAAAGATATGGAAGAGCTTTTTTTGGATTGTAAGGTTAATATTGATTGTTTATTAAGTGTGAGTCCAAATAAATGTATTGCTCGCACTCTTACTTAATGCACACACAAAGTGTTGTATGTTGTCATACATGCTGATGTAGATGGTATAGTGAAAAAATTACAACATCGTTTTTTTTTTTGTTGTTTCAACATATCGTATGCACAAGCTAAGAATCTACCAGTGTGTTCAATCAGGCTTTTTATGACCGCTTCAGTCAGTGGAGGTTTGACTAATCATGCAAATGAAATATTTAAGAAAAGGTTCTGTACATTTCTTTGCAAAGCATGGACAACAATGAAATTAAGACAGATGTTAATAATGATTTTAAAAACAAAAATAACCTCCCAAGCATAAATACTGACATGTCTCTCTCTCTTTTTTTTTTTTTGCCAAATCCATGGACATACATGGCATATAGATTTAATCTAAAGAGTTCTGTACTGGCATGTTTGGCCAAGGTACCCTGATTTATAAATAAATAATCTGGTTATCTGATATTCTGAACAGCTACGTGGATGGTGTTGTGATTAAAAATCGGTGTTTTATGTAATCGAATGGATGATTTATGTAACTACACAATGGCGGACGCTCCGGTACTATGCGGACCTTTATTTTGAAAGGTGGCGAGAAGTTCGGCCATTTTGAAAAAGTCCTGCTGTTGTCTCTACCGTTAACTCAGCGCAACTTCGCCGTTTGATCTCCGTTCGGCCGTGAACATCATCGCTGCTGTGTGCGTGTGAGAGAGTTTCGAAAAGAATAAACCTTTATTCTCAATAAGGCAGTAAACTCAGGTGAAGGTCTGAGAAGTGCGCAGCGCAGCGTGACGGTGTGAATGGGAGCGTTCGAGGCGGATTTGTTGCGCGGCGCTGCGGGAGATGGAACATGGAGCGCAGCGCTGGATTTGAGGATTTACGGCTGAACATGTCCTGGCCGCCCTCGGCCCAGTTTGCTTTCTAAAACAGATTTATGCTTTTGGTAAGTGCAGCTTTATCACATTCTTATTATGTTTATGTCTGCTTCGTTTAACGGTTCAACTAAACGACAAGGTTCAGGAACTATGGACTGGAGAATTGCGGGATGCGCAATAGTAGATACATAAAAAGAAATACAGAGATACGCAGACACATATATATAGACGCTATTATTAGCATCGCATTGAAAGTGGACAGTTGACAAATGATATATAAAACCGTATTTGTGTTTGATTTTTTTATTTGTTCCATATCTACTTGTACAGCACTGAAATCTACATTTCCCTGATTTATTGACAATGCTGAGCCAATTTAAATATGACTTAACAGATTCGATTCAAGAAAAAAAAAAAAGGCTACATCCATCATAATAAAATATTCGTCAATTCCCCCCCAAAAAATGACATTAAGCTTTCTTAGCCATAAAAGCCTACATTAACCAACCAATCACATCACATTCAAAGACTCAACGAACAAATATTTGTTTTGTTACTCAATGCCTTGATGATCAGGTCCAGTCTAAACAAACAGGCTTCCTTTTAGTGTTTTGTATATGTGTACAAGAGACAACGCTGGTCTCCATATGATGGGCCTTAATAGCGTTGTCCACAGGGGGGAGAAAAAAAGAAGGTATTACCAAATAAATGAAATACAGCTGGTCAGTGTGTCTACATTGTCGTATGACTGGTTGCTATGTGATCCTGCCTCGGGATTGGTCACTGGCCCAAGCCCCTCCCACTTCCCCTGTCCAGCGCTGATGACCATACACCGTTCAGCTGAGTAATGAGTCATTGTTGCGTATTTTTAGCGCCTTATTTACTAGTAATGACTCATTATCCAGAGCTTTGGCTAACGTGTTTATTGGAGCTTCATGTGCTGTTGCAGTTTAACATATGTCGAGTTAGGATTATAAAAGACTCATCTCACCCAGGAAACAGACTTCTTCATCTTCTGCAATCAGGCAGAAGGTTTCGCGCCATCATGGCCAAAACAGAGAGACTCAGGAGGAGTTTCTATCCTCAGGCCATCCGTTTTCTGAACAAGGACATGCCTTTCTAAGTCTCAGTTCTGGTATTACTGCTGCTAATACATACCTCATATTATTTATGATAACTTTTATACGGTCTGACTGTTATATAAACCTCAGCTGTGATAATCATTTATACTGGCTGCTAGAGCGGAAACGATTATTCGAATAATTCGATTACAAAAAATGGTCGAGGCAATTTTTCTAGAATCGAAGCTTCGTTTAAGTCATTTAAATGGCTACAGCATGTCGATTTATTTTATTTTTTTCATAGTTCATTCCGGAACGCGCTGAACCCTTTATAGTGACTCGGCTCCGAGGCGTGTGCAGGGGATTGTGGGGAAATGCAGTTCTCTTCCAGAAAGGCCAAAAGCAACTCATTTTATTGGCCAAATTGATTCAAAATGACCCTTGAACTTCATGTTTCTTCATTTTCAATTGAACACAACATCATGAAGTGTATTTGACTAACTTCTACTCACAGTAGAATAAGCCTAATAACAAATGTATTGTCATTTTCATTTACATTTCTTAATCCGATTACTCGATTAATCGAATCGATAGATTACTCGATTACAAAAATAGTCGTTTGTTGCAGCCCTACTGGTTGCCACATTTCACTGTCCAATATCACACGCTCTACTCTGTCTGCTACATATAATGCTGCAGTTGCACTTGGCACTTAAAAAATCAATTCATTGTGTCTTAGCACATTATGCAACTCAGGTAAACTATGCACATGTAACTTTATGTTCCTTATTGTATTTTATATAGTTTTATTTTTTCGTCCTGTTACCCCAACCTCCTTATTTAAGTTAGTCTTTATGTTTGTAAGTTTGTATTGTGTCTCTTGTTTTTCCCCTTGTCTATTGCACAGTTAAAAGAGCGGATCAGGATACATTTCACTGCATGTTGTAGCTGTATAACTTGCACGTGACAAAAAGAATCTTGAATCTTAATGCATAACTTTAGGTAGTGTTAATGAACATTGTTGGCCCGTGTAAGAGATCAGACTTTGGCTTGTTAATTCTGTCTAAGTACCAAGTCTGAACATACTTTAATATTTAAAGGTTGGTCTGTGCACATGTTGCTTTCCAATTAAGCATCTGGGGAGTTTCAACTAGCAATTGTTTTCCGACTCCAGTTCAGACATGTTTGATAAACTCAGTCTGAGGCCAAACTGTAGTCCTCTTTTCCAAAACCTGCAGACTAGAACTCACTTGTTGTGAATAAGAATGTAAGTAAAATGATGAAACATTGGGCGGTGTAAACCAGCCCTCATTCTCAACCCTAAGGATCACAACATTTAATTCTCTGTTTCACCTTTAGACCAGGCTCTGGAGCCGTGACGTGCCTCTGTCAGAGCGTGTTGTGGGGAACTCTTCCGCTGCAATGGCACCAGGATCTCCAGCCACAGCGGCCCCCACTGGGCCCAATATCTCCTGGCTTCCCGAAGCCCCGCTGCTCACCCCCGAGCAGCCCATCTTCCTCATGACCACCACAGCGCAGGCAGTGTCCGGAGTCTTTGTCTGGACGGCACTACTGCTCACTTGCCATCAGGTAACAAGCTCACTTCCTCCTTTTTAAATTTTTTTTTTCTTAATTTTTATTTGAGCAAATTCAAACATTAATGCCCCCCATCCCACCCAACGGCTAACTATTAATTGGCCTAAAGGATAATGATAGCCTCACACCAGAATGAAAAAAAAACAACAAAAAACTATAAGCAGCATCATAGAAAAAAGCAGAATACACATTACTTAAATAAATTAATTTGAACTAGTAAAACATGCATTGAAAATTGTCTTTTGTATTTCATTTGTGATGGTGAGTCAAATTTCAAGTTCAGGTGTAAAATGTGAGCAAGCAGTTCTAAGATTTCTCAGTCACAAATCACTTTAAAATTCTTTACATTAAATCTGTGAATTCACAAGACTACTTTTCTCTCAAATCTTAGGGCTGGACTTTCGTCTTTTTCTGTTCTTTAATTGTTATTGCATAAAACTGTAGTGTCTTCTACTGAACCCTTCTGAAAATGATTTATCCAAATTGTAAGCTGTTCTCAGTTTGACTTGGATCAGCAATATAATTCCACTTTAAGAGTATATGTATATTAATTTCTAGGTTTAAAAAATTATGTGTGGCAGGAACATCAAACTGCTCTCTCAAATGTACTTGCTGTTTGGGTATTGAATATTTACCAAAAAGGCTGCCCTAATTTGGATATTTCAAAACGTTAACATCAAACTTATAATACGCCTTTCTGAAATGCACGGAGTCAATTGTAATTAATCGACATTATACTTGTAAGGCCGACCAACTCAAGGGCAATTTTGAGCATAAAATGTTTAGTATTGTTTGGTCATCTGACCTATCGTGTCCTGGGGTGTTGGTGACAAACTAATTGTATGATACTTGCCTGTGAACAAAGAGGTTTCAGGTTCAAATCCAGCACTATCCTGCCTCCAACTTTACCACCGTTAGACCCTTGAGTAGGACCCTTAACCCCAAGTTGTTCCAGGAAGACTCCATGCAATGGGAGTTACTCTGGATATGAGTGTCTTCTAAATACGGTAAACGTTCAGTATGGTGACTGCAAAGTAGTAATTTGGGTGTGTTTAGATAAGGTTATGAAATCACATTGCAGCTCTGCCCTTTTGTTAGTGTATCAGGTGTGGCAATTCCAGTCATCTGGTTCCCTCCTGGCTACTTGCTCGGGACAGAAGGTGTGGTATGTGCATCCTCTGGATGGATAAATTACAGACACGTACACTGTTCATGGAGCTTGTTATAAAGCCTTTTGTACTCAGGTGTCTGTATTAGGTATCTTTATATTTCATTAGAAATTGCTTTGTTTTGTTTCTACTTCGTGTTTCTTCTCTTGGCTAAAGAATGCTGTTGTAAATATTACATTTGGTCAGCATATTGGCTATGCTCATTTTTGGTTGTGGTTTACCCTTGTTAACATGCCATTGGGGCAGTTGGTAGAGTAACAGTTACGGAGTTGGCCCCGTGATCAGAGTGTTGCTGGTTCAAATCCCGAACCGGTAAAAGTGCCACTAAGGTACTCATGAGCAAGGTACCGTCCCCAAGCACTCCCCCCGTCAGCTTCCCACTGCTCCTTCATGGATGGGTTCAAATGCAGACATCACCTTTAGACATGAGACGATACCAGTTTTTAATGTTGGATACCGATATTGAAAATGAACTAGGAAGCCTAATAATGTTTGTAGTGCGCAGAAATCAGCAAAACAAACGCTGTTGGTTTACCCACGGTTGTTTTTGCGTTATCCCGCGCGATCTTTTACAATTCTCCCGTGATCATGTGATCTCGCAAAGCAGCAGCGCGCCGGATCAGATACGGACCACAAACGCGTCCAGTGCGAATTGGCGGATGGCCTCGGACGGAATGAAAATGCAGCGCAGTCGCACCGCAGCGGACACGCATCCAGCGTAAAAAAGGGTCAGGCATGACGGCCTAAATCACCTTTTTGATATCAACCTAAGACGAGCTTTGAAAAGATTTCCTTAACTGGAAAATGGTTAGATTTATAGAAGTATTTTGGGAAACTTGGCCTGATTTTTTTGAAAGTGTCAGTGTGAACGTCCCCCTTTTTTTTCCTCGCTTTCAGATTTACATGCACTTGCGTTACTACAACTCCTCCAACGAGCAGAGGCACATTGTGCGAATTCTCTTCATCGTACCCATCTACGCTTTCGACTCGTGGCTCAGCCTCCTCTTCTTCACCAACGACCAGTACTACGTCTACTTTGACACGGTCAGGGACTGCTACGAGGGTGAGTTTGTCTTTTCTTTTTTTTCCCCCTTTTTTGCCATGTTGATTTTCCCCCTGGTCTGTGTGGGTTTCCTGCTTGCTCTGGCTTGTCCCTTAAGCCCTGCGTATTTGTTCTCATGCCGCCGCTCTGCTGGGATTACTCGCGGAGGGATTCCTGTAGCATGGCAACGCTGTTTAATCAGCCTTTATGGAGAGACAGGAATGAATCGACTCAGGAGTGCAGCAGTACAGCTGCTCTTTAATTAACATCGACACACTTCATCAACGGTAGACGATTAGGCGAAAGGAAAAGTCGGTTAAAAATGTTAATAAAGTCATTGATTTAAAGATCAAAATAGAGTTTGCTGCCGAAATTCAACACGTCGGTTTAAAAGTTGCTTAAAACTCGTCAGGTTTGAGTAAATCTCAGCCCCAACCACAATTCTGAAATTTAAACTGGCTGTGGAGTGACGAAGTTACAGGGCAACAGATGAGGTTAGAGAGATGAAGGAAGAGCTCCAACATTGGACTTCAAGGGCCGGTGTCCATCAAAACGCGTTTTTTGCACTAGCAGTGCCTATTTTTAATACAAATCCCATCAGCTTCAGCGCTCAGAGCACTAAGCACCTTCAGCTGAAAAAAAAGCAACTTTTAGAATAGCGCTGGGCTCGTCAATAGCACTTCTCTCTCGCTAGCCAATCACTACGAATGGCGGCTTATCTGGAGCAGCTGGAGAAAGCTTATTTTGGCTTCTTTTCCACCGTTTGAACAAGGCAAAAACCTACAATTATGTGATCAAACCTCTAATCAGTGGTATTCTCCCAGCTGTTTTCTTTGCACAGTTCATCTCATGCACCCGATCTCTACCTCTCGAAGACATGTGAGTATCTAGTTCAAACGCTGCCGCTAACGCCAAGACGCGATTTCTCTCCGTTGTAAAGATAATCTTGTCGGCGAAACTGCCGCTCTCAAAGGAACGCGTTACAGTGTTGACAAGAAACAGGAACAAACCCAGAAGTGCCCCATGACGCCTTTCGTAACTAAGCAACAACAAGCGCTGAGAGAAGTGTGCAGAAAGTACAGAGAACAGGAGATTTTCACCTCTCTCGGCGCAAAAAACATGTTTGGCTGCTTTCATAGGCTTGGGGCTTTGGACACTTGTACACTGAAGCTCTGCACCCGCTATGATTAAAACAAAAAATATATATATATATTGTCACAGTGACTGGAGACGAGGAATGACCCGAGCTACACAGGGCTGTCATCATTCACGCAGCATTTGTGTGTGGTTATTTTAAAAAACAATATTTCTTTCAGTTATTTAAGTTTAAATCTGTATTTTAATAGTTAAAAACAAAAAAAATGCTAGAACGGATCAAGACAAATGAGTTACTGATCATATACAGAAATAATAAAATTGATATTTAAAATGTTGAAGTGAATTTAAGTGAGTCAGTGTTTGTCATTAGGAAACATCTCAGCTCCCAGGGAGCAGTGCTGGGGGTTGGTACGTTACTTTTACAGGTCCGGAACTTGAACCGGCGACCCTCCGATCGTGAGACTAACTCCCTAACCGTTACACAACCGACCGACCCCAAAAGTCTGTATAGATACGTTTGCCCTGTCTATGATCAAGAGGGGTCTGCTACTATTTTGATCCAGTTCAGTTCAGGAGCCAGAAACCGACATGGTGATTTAACGCAATCGGAATCACATCGGTACTACTACACTTTTCGGTACTGCTTATCGGTCGGGTACTTTAACTATATTCTTATCGGTACTTTTTGAAGAAAAAAAAAAAACATCATTAACGCTGCTTTATTTATGAAAAGAAAGTGAGTGATTATTTGTCATTGTGACCACAGCACGGCACACAGTGCACCACAACCAAATGTGACCTCTACATTTGACCCATCCGTGACGGAGCAGTGGGCAGCTAACAAGCGCCCGGGGAGCAGTGCTTGGGGACGGTACCTTGCTCATGAGTACCTCAGTGGAAATTTTACCGGCCCTGGATCCGAACCTGCGACCTTCTGATCACGGGGCGAACACCCTACCGTTACGCCACCAACTGTTTAACAAATCACTTTTATTATTCAGCAAGCCGTCAACACAGTACGCTGACAAATCCTCCTCTCGCATGAGAGTTACAATATTACTCAAATCGTTATGATAAAATAAAAACATACACAATCGTGTTTGCTAAATTTACCCCACGGCCCGTTTAGTACCAGCTTTCGGTACCGATCAGTACACGTTGATCACTGAATCCATCAGTGTGTCCCTCGTGTGTAAATGTCCTGGTGGCACAGTGCTGCGTGATGAAGTCAGTCTCGCTGTCGGCTGGTGCCTAAAGTAGCAAAGTCAGAGCGAGGTGACGGATGAGAGACACATGTGGGCGACGTGAGACCGGAAAGCTGACGTCTGCACTAACAAGCCCTCCGGTTGCCCTCTAAATGCCTTCTGCCCCCGACCAACTGTGTCCCACGAGCATTCCAACTATATATAGAGCTGTGCACTCGCACGCGGGCCCGCGTATCACTCACGCACGGCTCAACGCACTCGCGGCACAAGGGGAGAAGCCCAAATTAGGCCCAGTGGAGAAGGTGGAACGGGTGTGGCATCAGTGTACCGCTTGCATTCCGGCTTAAATCTCACAGTTAATTGTGATGATTGTGCATCCTCCTTAGTGGGAATGTGCACTACTGTAGTAGCCTTGACTAACAGCCTTCTTCAATTCTGGAGAGGAAGTCGTGTAGTTTTGCGGTTTTGTTCTAGTGCTAACGAGTAGTTAGGATGAAAATGCATCAATATTAATATTTTATAGGGCTGGGTATCGTTGCTGATTTCCTGAATCGATTCGATTCCGATTCACAAGGTCATAATCCGATTCTATTCTCGATTCGATTCGATATCGATTTATTTCGAGATTTCTTTGCGTCAATACTAGTTTTGCTTGGCTATAAAATAACTTGTTTTAAAACCGAAGTGTTGCCAAACATCGGCCTTTAGGTCAGACGGGTCAGATTTGAGCGGAGCAGCTTCAGCCATGGCTCTATTTGGTTTCGATTTTGCCGGTCTCACGTTTTTATAGCTCTGCTCGCGCGGTCGCGAGAAGTAGTGCATAGGCGCAGGAAAAGGTCGATCCACGAATTTTTGAATCGATATCGTATTTTCCGAACGAGAATCGATATCGATCGGTGAAATGTTTTTTTGAACCCAGCCCTAATGTTTTAACCAGATGATTTTTTTTTTACAAACAGTTTACGGTTTAATTTCCGAATCCGCTTCAAACATTATTTACAGTAACATTATTTTCCGTGTGCCGTGTTCGGCTTTTGGCTTCTGCGATTGGTCGGTTCTTGAATTTTCTTTAAAGAATAATGATCAGTCTGACATTTCACTATTTACTATTCATTCTGACTAATTATTAATTATAATCTCTCCTTATGTTGAGGCCAATTTTATCTTGCAGGAAGTGCCATACATAAAAACTGATGTCTTCAGTTCACTTATATTAAAGTATGATAGAAGTCAAAGGAACATAGCGGAAGTGACTCTTTTTGTTATTACAGCGGAAATGAAAAAGGAAAACGCCACTAAAATAGTTGGTTACAGTTTTGTGAAAGAAATGAATTTTCAGATGACTCAGTTAAACCAGGGGTCTTCAACTAGTTCTGTCCCTGACACCACCATTCAGACTAAGCAGTCGTCTGGAGCCTACTATGTGCCCATTTCTGTTATTTTTTTTAAATCCGAATCTTTTTATTAAAGTTTTAAACATGACATACAAAAGATTTGGAGGGCATATGGGAAGTATGAGTATACACTGACACACCTTCCTATTCAATGGTTTTTCTTTATTATCATGACTATTTACATTGTAGATTTTCACTGAAGGCATCAAAACTATGAATGAACACATATGGAATTATGTAGTAAACAAAAAGTGTGAAATAACCCAAAACATGTTTTATATCTTAGATTCTTGAAAATAGCCACCCTTTGCTTTGATCACTGCTTTGCACACTCTTGACATTCTCTCGGAAGATGTGTCCAAACTTTTGACTGGTAGTGTACATCTGTACATCCTTTGTCAATGCCATAAATAGAGAATAAAAAAATAAATGAATTAATTAATTAACTAAAAAAAAATACAAATAAAACACAAACAGAAATAAGAAATATATATATATACAGTACTGTGCAAAAGTTTTAGGCCGGTGTGAAAAAATGCTGTAAACAAAGAATGCTTTTGGAAATTGGAAGTGTTAATCATTTATTTTCATCAATCAACAAAAAAATGCAGTGAATGAACAAAGAGAAATCTCCAATCAAATCAATATTTGGTGTGATACCCTTTGCCCAGCTGAAAACAACATCAGTTCTTCTAAGTTCACTTGCACACAGTTTTTGAAGAACTTCGGCTGGTAGAGTTGTTCCAAACATCTTGGAAGACTAACCACAGATCCTATAATCCTATAATCCTAAATAATATGGCCAGCTATAATCCTACAAAATCCTGACTTTGTGCAAAATTATTGCCTATAAAATTAATGCTGGTTTTTGAAGGCAAAAGAGTAGTAACTTTGAAATATTGATTTGATTTAGATTTTTCTTTTGTTCGCTCACTTTGCATTTTGTAAATTGATAAAAATAAACAATCATTTATATTTCTGAAAGCATTCTTTGTTTACAGCATTTTTTCACACCTGCCTAAAACTTTTGCACAGCAAAAGTCAACCCATCCCAGCCAGTAGGCGCCAACTGTGTATACACAAAAGAAATCTGGGGTATCAGCCACTTCCCCCAGCCCACATTACACCGAAATAGGTAATGTACTGAAACATTAATCATTACAAGTTTTTGAAGGTATCCCCAAAAATCACTGGAATGTTGAAATTGAATATCTTATTTTGCGAAATGCCTTCCGTGTGTTTGCCGTGAAAAAAAATGTTTTTCTGGCGTTTACTTCTGTTTTGGTGTGGGAAGCGTCTCACAAATACTTTCTCGCCTACAAGAGGATCAGGTCTTGTCTTGATCGCGCCACTAACGTGCGTGTCACTATTGGGCCTCCGTGTAGCGAAGTACAAAGCGGAGCTGCTCTACGAGTAAAATAGATTAAGCGGCGATTCTGAAAGTGCCTAGAAACCGTTTTTTTTGCATCCGATGCCGATCCAGCTGTTTGGCGGATTATCGGACCGATACCATCACATATCGGATCGGCTCGTTTCTGTTCTACTCTGGAAAAAAAGAAAAAATATTCTAAACTGGTCATCCCATAAGGTTTTGAAATCATCTTGATAGATGTATCAAGAAACGAATCTAAATTGGCAGATTCACAAAGCAGGCTAGCCCTATGAATAAGTGAAAATGACGTGTCTTTGTTTCTCTGTGTTCTTCACATAGCGTTTGTGATCTCCTCTTCCTGAGCCTTTGCTATGAAGTGCCTGGGAGGTAGGGGCATGTCATGGCCGAGATCCCAGCCAGAAGCCTACTTGAGTGGAGTCTCATCATGTTCACTCCTCTCTGAGATCAGTCCTTCCTGGGCGTGTATGGCCCATCTGACCAGTGTCTGGTTTTGTGCAGGTCCAGCTGCGTGTATGGAACTTGCACTGCCTTTGAGGCCGGCACCTCCATCGGCTTCCTCAGGTTCTGCAAACGAATTAGGTCTGAAAGATAGCGTTTTCGCGTTTCAACATTCTGATATTTGGTGGATCTCTTAACATGCAGCCCTAAGAAATTAGAGTGTTTTAGACTTTTGTTTTTTAGGCTTATTCTGTTATTAAGTCTGGAATTGAGGTGTGTTTGGGGGCGTCCCTCGCTACTGTAGTTTGATATTGTAAATGTACTGACACAGTCTTGAAATCAGCCATTTCTGATCAAAATTTGACCTGCCTGTAGAAATTTTTATATTATAGCTGTAGTATCACAAAAGTGCTGAAACTACTAGAAATAGCTAAGAACAGCGTCTGTTTGATTAACGCAGAGTTTTTCATTTTATTTTATTGAAGACATTCTATGGGTTAGTAATTCAGAAGCAAAACAAAAGGTTAATGCCAGGCAGAAACACTTACATTTCGACATTGTGAACACTCTTGTCAGAGCGACTTACAATTCTAAGACCCTATAAATCCATTTTGTTTTCCTAGAACCTGTTTTATTTTTTCCTTAATTCTGTTTTTTCCATTTTTATTCTTCTGAATTCCGTGTTTTACGCTGTAATCATATTTATTCACCTAAAAAATGTCTAATTATGGAGTGGATGGGAAAATAGAACAATGCAATAGGAAAAAATCTCACGTTCAACTTCAACAAAGTGCTTTGGTAAAACATTTACCTGTAAACAACAAAAAAACATTCATTTTTTTCATGCAAAACAGAAACGTTTCTGACATCATGTCACATGTTCTTGTGGGTGCAGTCTATCATGTGCTGGCAAAACTTACAGAAAGTTGTTCTCCTGATTCATAAAAATCGTTTGGGTATTGTTCTGCTCTAAACTTAGCACTAAGAGTCGAATTCCATAATCTTTTTTTGGGCTTCGGTGTTTCGAGCCTCTTCGCCATAGCTGACGTTGGCTTTTCCCCTCTGTGTCTGTGCGTTTGTGTGTGTGGAAAGCTGAGTCCCGCCTCAGCAGATATACCTGCATTTTAAGGAACTGCAGCGTGAAATTGATTAAAGAAACCATTGCTTTGCTTTGCCCACACGATATCAGCGAATTATCACGACATTCGCGTTTTTGGCGGATCCCATTTTTAATTAGACCGAATTCCCGATTCGTCCATTTTCCTCGCGTAAATCATAGAAGACCCCATTTCTCCTGAAGCACAACTTAGGGTTAGGGTCTTGCTCAAGAGACCCAGTGTTAAGTAAAACCAGAATTGGGATTGAACCCACAACCTCTTGGTCAAAGGTGAGTGTCCACTGGGCCGCAGCACCGCATCCTTTATCCATGTGATATCATCTAGATGCAAATTTGGTATTTAATAACACAATAATGCATTTTTCTTCCGTTTCTTTTTCCCTGTGATTACTTGATAACATCAAATAATTATCAATTGAAAATGTGGAAATACGGTTTTAAGTTTTGGGTAATTTGGAGACAATTTGCACTCATTTGGGCGATAAATAGGCTGCTTTAGGTCTTTCTGGGAGAAACCTGCATTTCCCCAATCACCACCACCTCCCGCACAAGACTAAGACGTCACAGTAATAACACAACCGGGAATAAACATTAAATGATCAGTAAATGTGGATTTGTGTTATTTGAGTCAGTGGCTGGTTGTTATTTATCAGTTTGTGTGTAATAAAGGGAAAATTTGAATTGAACTGGGCGTTTAGTGACGATAAGTGTTCACATGAGGAATTCTTGACTCACAGCTCCGTCACACATCACGAAAAATGTCATTTTGTGTTTTTCGCATTACTTCTGTTTTGTGCTGGGAATTTACTCACTAATACTTTCCTTGGGGAATAGATATAATATCGTTAAGTATTGATTAAGGCGGTATGTAGGCTTTCTCTTAGATTAACGAGATTCTGAGCTTTTAAAACAGCGAATCAATAACCCATTCAGTACTATTGCCCAAAAATTCAGTCTCTAGGACCATTTTTTACAGGTTTTTTTTAGCGTTTTTTAATCACTGTTCTGCTTTGAAATGATCTTTCCTCTAAATCCCTGAGCCGATCCATATATATTTTGTATGATTATACATCTGTGTTGTGTTTTTACCCTCTAGGCCGCTACAGTTCTGTGGTGAAGCACTTTAATGGCGATGATTACGTCCTACTGCAGGCCTTAAAAGTACATGATGGAGATTTCAAGTAAGTTTTCCAGTTGGTTCAAATGCTAGGCTGCAAATAGTCAGCGAGATCATAGCGTTAATGCTGAATCTACCTGGCGTTTCACTACCCATTCCTCTGGACACCGCTCTGCAGTCCAGGTTTCCCTGCCCACAGCACAGCTGATGCTACTGATGAGCTAATTAGCGGTAAATTCAGCGTCGTGGTTCAGAAGCCAGCAAATCTGTGCAGAAGCGATGTCTCGTCTTTAGATGCATGTTTTCTTGAGTTTAAGTTGAGGAGCATCATAACTGGCCATAAATATCCACTCGCATTCCGAACTGGTCAATACCAGTAACCGTTGCTGTGCGTTTTTACCACCGGTCATCCCTATTAGCGATCACAATCCCGCTGTCCTAGATCTTGGACGTTCTTTGTCCGTTTTCTTTTGCGTTGTTTCCGTTTCCTCCGTCTTAAACATAGACAGTAAGCGTTGCGGGTTTTTGCCGCCGTCGGCGCCTGGGTGTCGTCACTGATAGCGTCTGTGTGAAACACATGCAGGCGTGCTCTAAGCGCGGGGATGTCAAACTCAAACGCACAGTGGGCCAAAACCTTCTAGCGATGGGCCCCACCTTGATATTTATTGAAAAAGTGTCTACAATCGAGGAAGTTTTTCCTTCTCTTCACATATAACGATGAACCTTTTCAAATGGAAACCAACTTACGGTTTGCTTAAACCTTGAATTTGGAACAAGCAAAGGTTAATACTATAAACACAGGTGAAATCAGACGTCAAATAAAAGACATCTGTGGCATTCGTTTCTTAAATAAAATTCAAAAGAAAAAAGCAGAGCGTTCTGGGATTTGTAGTAATAAGCGTGCATGCGCTGTCTACCGGCGGGCCAGCTCTAGTAGATATTTGGTATTATCTCGCGGGCCAAATATAATTACACCTGGGTTTGACATCTATGCTCTGGCGGAGTCAAGCGGAAGATTAAACCCGGCGTCGATTGTGAAAATGGACTATTTTTTGTAAATCGAGGTTATTAAATATGTCGTTCGCCTTATCTGAAAACTTAGATGGAATACAAAAGGTGTTTGTCAGCTGTAGTAAGTTTGAATGGCATAGCGTAAGTACAGAGATGAAAGAGAAATACGTGCTGTTCTGGAAGATGGATCTCCAGCAAGAATAAAAAAAACTACCCTAAATTGCTCTTTGTAAGAGGGAGTTATTGTTTGTCCTTGTAGCTGTGAAGCCATTTTAACTGCTACCTTCAACCTCTTTACCTCTACTTACTTACCTTCGATTTACCATTAAATAAATTGTTTGAAGAAAGGTCATGGGCTTGATGAGGCGTGAACTCAACCTAATCGTTTTGCAGTTGCAAAAGAAAATAGACAGATTCATTATCTGACTCCGAAAACCGACTCACTTCTTTTCCTTCTTCCCTCATCTCTTTTGTGTACCAGTGCTTGGCCGTGGATACCTCTCGTCCATCATCTACAACATCTCCGTCAGCCTGTCTCTCCTACATACCTCTTCCTATTCACTTTTTACCCTTGAGACACTCTCAGCTACAGCCCCATGCTCAGAAGTTTCTTCATGGTCAATCTGTTATATTCCTGGCCTTCTGGCAAGGTCCAGTCCCTCTTCTTTGCTGTCTCATTCTGGAAGCCTGGAAGCGTCACGTATCTCGAGTGCCGCCAGTATGAGCGATATTTTGAATGCGTAATATCTTCAATTGCCGTATCAGTCGTTTTTTATTTTTAGCCATCGTTTTGAAATGAAGCGTAAGATATAAATGTAATACATTCAGCTTCCACTACCTCCAATGCAGATGTTTGTCTGACTAAACCTGGTTTATACTTGGCGCATTTATATAACCGTGCCGTAGCGTTTTTAAATTGATGTAACATTTATTACAGAGAAAAGCCTTTTTAGCCAGAGAGGAGAAAGTTCAGGGGTGCGGAGCACCCGGAGGAAAACCAGCGAAGCAGCGGGAGAGCATGCAAACAACACCACACAGAAA
Source organism: Distichodus sexfasciatus (assembly GCA_032718565.1). NCBI lineage: Eukaryota > Metazoa > Chordata > Actinopteri > Characiformes > Distichodontidae > Distichodus > Distichodus sexfasciatus. The sequence continues at coordinate 3,607,276 of JAVGVS010000032.1, forward strand.
GAAACTGTCGTCGGGGGTTGATTGGGACCTTTGTGCTGTGGCGGCAAGCTGCCAGCTGCGCCGGTAATGCCCGCCCAGAGTAAAGTGGCTGCAGAAATATTATTGCCCACGTCATATATAAACATTTGGTCTAAAAATATTGTGACTGAATTCCGACTCTTGAGGAACTTTAGCTGCTGCCCGCCTTCAAATTGGCAGGGCAGTGTGCTGTTTTCAGGCATGCTGTTGGCCATCCTGGAGAAATGTGGAAAGCGATTCCGCGAATCATGGCTACGGCTGGGGTGTCTGTAAGCGAGAACACAGTGTGACCGACTACAGAACTTCATCATCTGCTCGAGATATTTCTTCCGGCTTTGGCTCGTCATGCCGCTTCACCTACAGAGTCTGCATGGGACAGAGGCTGGACTCTCACGGTGGCTAGAGACTTTCAGTGTGCTGCTTTCCTAGCGGTTTTAGACCACATGAATTTCACCATTTTATATGAAAAATTATTACAGACCTTTAACTTTCTTGTTTGCCTGTTTGCTTCCGTTTTAACTTTTTCCGTATCTTTCTCCTCTCTCTCTCTCCCATACTTCCCTGTTCATTTCTCATTTACCACACTTTTGAATCGCTCTCATTTTTTTGTTACGCATATGCTCTTATTTTCCCTCACCCTTCCTCTGTCTATCCCCTTTCCCAACTTTCCTTCTTTTCCTCATATGCCTTTCAAGGCCTTTTCCTACATATGGACAATCTGTGTTAGGCTCCGCGACCTCGTCTGCTTTCTTTTCTTCTTTCTTCTTTCTACACTTTCTACGCTGCTGGCTGGCTGCTGTTGAATCTTTTTATTTATTTTTTTAATGTAGACTTTTTACATGGTACCCTGTATTCGAAAGGTTGCGGTTCGAATCCCCGGACTGTAAAAGGTACCACTAACAGAGGTACTCATGAGCAAAGTACTGTAAGCCAAAGTACTGCTCCCCGATACGCTGCCTGCTCCTTCACAGATGGGTCAAATACAGAAGGTCATTTGTGACCCTCCACAGCAAAACCAGTCACTTGTTGCAACGGAGGTTTCGAGAAAAACGGGCTTTTATGTTGCATGGGGTAAAATTTTGGATTTTTTGTTTTTAGTGTTTTGAAACAGTGGAATACTGTACTGTTGGCAGCCGAATAAATTTGGCTAGCTTCCCTTTCCATCTAAAAAGCGTGACTTTTTGTGAGGTGAGGAATTCAATTCCAGCAGAATGTTAAAGGTTTCTGTTTTGACCGCTCTACTTCAATATTTACGCTAAATCCACTGGTTGACTAGCGTGAAGATATTTCTCCGGAATCCATCTCAAGTCTCCGAGTTCAGTTAACCCTAACGCCAGGTAGGCTATCCGATGTGGCTGTGAATGCAGCGTGGGCTACCGTAAATGCAAAGCGTGGCAGCGACAACGCAAAGGCGTCTGTGAGTGCTACGGCGATAGTCAACACTTCAAAGGCAGATTTCTCCGTTTCTCACTTGGCGTGACAGGAGAAACCCGACTCCTTTGAATGTTGATATCTCAGTCATATGTCGTCCGATTCATTCGATATAGGTATCGTTTTGAAGGTTGATTTATGCCCTTTCACGAAAACATAACTCAATTTTGAAAATTTGCGACAAGCGACTGGTTTTGCTGTGGTGGATGATGCACTGTGTGCTGTGCTGTGTTCACAATGAGAAATTATCACTCACTTAAAACATTTTGTTAAAGCATAGTCCTGAACAAAAGAACCGTATATAATAAATACGCCAAGTTGGGTTGCTGGAACACACACCAAGCGCGATCCCGCCCACCCGATAAACGGCCAGTCATATCACTTAATAATGGTGCATGTTACAAGTGAAAGTGAATGATTATTTGTCATTGTGAACACACCACAGCACACGATTTACCACAACCAAATGTGACCTCTGCATTTGACCCATCCGTGAAGGAGCAGTGGGCAGCTGACATGGGCAGCATCCGGGAAGCAATGCTTGGGGACGGTGCCTTGCCCGTGAGTACCTCAGTGGTACCTTTACCGATCCGGGATTCGAAACTGGTGACCTTCCAATTGCGTGGCCCAGTCCTTAACCAATACGCTAACAAATCTCATTTAAATTATGATTATGCTTTACTGTGTTTATGAAAAATGTATATAATTGTGGGGGGGAAACAAATTGTATGTAGCTCATGCTGAAATCTTCCCACAATCTTGATCTTGCACAATAAGTCCACATCAGCAAACTATTTGAAAAGGCCGGGGCAGCTCACAAACATGTCTTTTTAAATGAAAGTCTGATCCACGTCATGTGTCATCTGTTCAAGAAAAACGTCCAGGAAATACGAGAAACCTCTTTTAGCATTTCAGCCGCTCAACCCACGACAGCGCTAACGAGACACTTCCAACGCACTAAGAAAGAAAGCAGCTCATCGGGATTGAGACTTGCTGTGTGCTTCCTGGAGTCCACACACTTTACCCAACTTTATGTAGAATTGCTTCATAGCTTCACTGTTCATTTCATTGACATGTTAGTTAATGTCTTTATAATAATTTAATTATGGTAGAGGATTGTATGTTCATCACATCTTAGATGTTACGCTGATCTATCTCAATATTCACTTTAAATGATTGTTTACCTTCTAATTGGAAATATGGCAGAGTTTCTAAATATCCCACCTGCATGTCTTGGTTCAAAAAAGCGTTTAAATCAGACTAAAGTGATTGAAAAATGTTTTATTCATCTGGGTTGTTATGAAAAATTGGTCACAATAGAGGAAATGAATCAGAAAAGCATCAAAACTGACATTGAAAAGGTTTAGTCGGTGTAAGGTTGCCCACGATGACTTCAGATTTCATTTCATTGTAAAATTAATTGAATGCTTTCTCCAGTATGTTTTCATCTCCCATCCCCTTAAAAGCATACTAGAGTGTGTGTTGTCACTAGAGGTCGACCGATATATTGGGCCGATATTTAGCATTTTTGACGATATTGGCATCAGCCGATATCTGAGTTTAGTACGCCGATATTCAGGCATCTCTGCGGACAGCCCAGTTTTGCTGCGGTACACGTGATCCATGCTGTTTGTAACTAGTTTGTAACTTGAAAACAAAACAAAGTTTACAAATTATTAGTGAAGTTCAAATGTTGTATATTTATTTATTATTTAGACATTTACAGTTGTATTTGTTATTTATGTTTATATTTATGTTTAGTCAGCGTTAAATAAATGTTAAGTTGAGAAATTTCGTTTATCCTTTGTTATTATTAGTGTGATATTTTACTACACAGACAGAGGGGAAATATCTAATTATTGGCCAAAAAAATATCGGCCATCGGCTGTCTCTGACTTCTAAATATCGGCATCGGCTTTAGAAAACCCCATATCGGTCGACCTCTAGTTGTCACGTGCCTCCGCCCTGTCCAGGCTGCCTCTACATCAGTGTGTTTCCTCCACTCATTTTAGAATCGCAAAGATGTGCACTCTTTCACTAGATATAAAAAATCTCTCATCTTTCACAGTCAAGCATATTTCCAGTCCAAACCTTGTCACCTTGAACTATGAGGGGGCGGAAAACGAACACAATAAAAGAATTGTTCGTTAATGGTAATCATAATAAAATATTCAGGTAATCGTGATATTGATTTGAGACTCTACCTCCCAGCCCTACGTCATATGAAATTATGACGTGTCTGGGGTAAAAATAAAATCATTTTTATCCCTATCGCCCAGCCTTAACGTCACATTTCTAGGCTTGCACTGACCTTTTTTTCCCCCTCGAATCTAAAAAGCTTGCTTCTCCTTTATTCCCCTATTGCCAGGCCGTTCGGCTCCCATGAAGAGCATCTCAAGCAGCCTGAAGGAGACTATGAGCCCTGGGGACATGGTCCAGGACGCCATCCACAACTTCTCTCCGGCTTACCAGCAGTACACGCAGCAGTCGACGCTGGAGCAAGGGTCAGCCGCGCCGCCCGTCTCCCGCACGCACAGCTCGGCCCGCGACAACGAGAAAACCTTGCTGCTCAGCTCCGACGACGAATTCTAACTCCCTCGAAAGACTCCATATCCACAGAGGTCCCCTCCTGTCTCGCGGGGCGCGTCCCGTTCTGCTGTGGCGTAATAGTAGTGAATGGCAGGACAGCTTGTTATTTTAGGGACACATTCATTACGGGACCATATTACAACTGCAGTTACAATTGAGGATTCACGTCTGGACAGCTGGTAGAGTATTAGATCTGCTGCTGCTGCTTACAGTTTTTATTAAATTAGCTTGGCCAAACGAAAGCTTTAGGTGCACTTTGCCTCGTAGCTTTTCCCCGACGACATTAACAGGCAGCATATACTATAAGCGTCTTAACGGCTGGCGGTGAACGTGGTTACCCGTTTATACTTGAATCGATTTGACTGAGTTTTCCTGCTTGCATTTATCCTTAGAGAGAGAGAGAGAGACGGCGAGAGAATTTTTTTTTTTTTTAAACCTGTTGTAGTGTATTTATGACGCATAGAAATGTATTTGAGTGATATTTACTCACGGAAAAAAAATCACTCGTCTCTCTCCACTTCCCAGGTCATGAGATCGTCGGTGTTTACGGCTTCCGCGGTGATTTCACGGCGGCGCGACGTCATAACGCGTGCACCAGACAGCTGCCCCCGAAATATGCTGCTGTTCCTTTTTGTGTGACGGAACAGAGAACAGGGGTGGAAGTGGAGATGATGAGATTACAGATTAAAAGAAATCTGCTCTTGCTTTAGGGGTCGGGGCTTGTGTTCAAACGACTGGATTATGAGGCCGGAACTGGGGCATCGTTATTCGCACCGCTTTTGCCAGTGTGTCACTAGTCCACGGCACTAAAGCGGCTGGGGGAAAAAATCCAATCTAGATTGTTAGTTATTACATGGAATGGTGTAGAAACTGCTTAAATTGAAAGTCAAAAATATGTCGAGGTGAATCCATCTCTTGATCAGGTGGCGTAAGATGACGCTTTAAGGGTTTTATCTGCTTTTTGCCGCTTACTGAAGTTACTGTTGGCTTATTTTTATTCTTGATGGTCACTAGAGGGCAGCACCGTGTACAATATTCCATAGAAGAACAGTTCCAGCTTATCTCAGAAAAACATACTCACTGCTGGTGTGAGTTTCTGAGTCACATCGAGCTGTTCTTTAGTGTCTCTGACTCTTCCTTTTATTGCTAGAACTAGAGCCTTACTTGCCAGTCGGGGTCCAGCTTCAGTGTGATTTACTGTCTTTACTAGTATAGCATGCAGCAAAGTTACTTCAGATTTATTTTTTGTATTAATGCCGTAGAAGCCAGTGTACTTTATCTAGTGTGAGCATTAATGGCACCCACTTTTAATGTTAGTGTTGTTATATTCTTGATAGGATTTCTGACTATAGTTGGCATTAATGCACTAAACAGGGCCCAAAGGGGCAGCAATGCCTCAGGGAAACGTTGGGTTTCATGACAGGCCTTCTTTGTTCTTTCTTTATTTCTTGCGTTCGCAGTTAAGAAAGCTCTCTTCAAAACAATTCTGAATGCTTCAGAGAAACGTGTATAGTTATTGCTATAAAATATTTTCAAAACTATGATATTATAGCCATAGTTGGGGATCAGGTAAATATTCTATTTTTACACCTTTAATTTGCCATTGCATATGATTCCTGCAAAGACTATGCCTCTATTTTCATTGTGACGTTCCAACAAAGCTATAAAAAAAAAATAAAGACTTTGTAAAATTGCATTTTATCCCTGTTTCCAGCACTTTTTTTTAATGGAATACACTCAGGTTTTATGTACAATATATACATTTTATTTCAATTAAATGGTATAAAATAGACAATATATTTACTTTACCATAGAAAAATACAGGAAATAAATATAAACAAGACTTGAATTTGCATTTTTACAAAACATCCAGTATGTTTAGAAACCAAGTGTAATGAGCAAGATATATTATCTAGAGCAAATATGCTGTTCAGTCCTGACATTAAAGTAGCTCTATCGATTTAAACGGGAATCAGCTTTGAAAATGCAGGCTTAGAAATATAGAACTATCAGAACCATAACAAAAGGTTAAAAAAAAACCCTACAAATATCCATTCGTATACAGCATATTACTCCCTCCCTCTACGTGGAGTCCAAGACTAATAGTTGGCCTGTTTCTTGTTAATATGATCATAAAGCCACATCCCTCATCACTCTCTCCAACTTTCCAAACCATCTATCATTCTTCTACAAGCTTCCTCCATATTTCCTTTCCTGCCTTTTCTTATGTCCGTTATCCCTTTTCACTCTTTAACGCTGCCAAACCTCTTCCTCTCTAAACGTCTGGATGGATTCTGTAATTCTTTTTTTTGAAAGAATGCAAAAAAACACCACTACAAACAAGTCACTATACTCAACTATCACATATGACCTTCATGCATACAGTAGAAAGACCACATCCCTAGTTACAGCTGAACTGCTCTCTAACAAAAGCAAAACCTGCACGAACAAAAATCAGTTCCGTTACAATAAATCAGAGCATCTCAAAACGACTCGTACAAAAAAGAAGAAGAAGAAGAAGAAGAAGCAGTATTTGGACTTAAATCACAGCACTCGTTAGCTTTAAGGTCTTCTTCATCTTAAATACATGTAAAATAATTCTCGATGGCGGAGATTATCTGTCCTCTATGTATTTAAAATAAATATATAGGAATGTATCAAGTCACTTGCATTGACGTGGCATTCTACTGGTCTAAATTAAATGTAATTACCAATATAGTCCAGCAATCTTTGCCGACTTAGCAAAAGTCGGTAGTCTGAAAAAATAATTTGCTTGTTACTCCAGTACAGAGGTGTACAGTTAGAATTGTTCTCCATGTAATACCAAAAAAGCAGGTAATATTAATGGTATAGTCAAAAGGTTTTCTAGGATAAATGACATGTAAACTGTTCAACACCACCCTACTCATCTGCTTTTCACTTATTACTGTTATAGACTAACCGCAGAACGAATGGCCGTTCTGACATTCGGAACCACACAACGAATAGATGTACAACAATACGACACATTATAACTTTAACAAAAACAATCTGTGTGCACTGCATTTTTCGGGGCATTCACGAGACGGCAAGTTCGCCAACTCCTTCGAAATGAACTGGTGGGATACGACGGCGCTTTATTGTACAGAGAGAGAGAGAGAGAGAACAGCGAGAATTGAAACTGTAGCTTGAACAGCACTGACGTCAGTGAAACAGCTCCTAAAAACATCTCTTACTTGAAATGTTTGTCAGTCAGTTTATTCGGTAAGGGTTAGATGGTCCACTTCTGGTCTAGGCTGTGTACCTTTATACACTTTGTTTGTTCGTGTGTGTGTGTTGGTGTTGGTTGTGTGTGTGGGTGTATAAACATGAGTCAGCACTAGGATGCGCCCTGCTCCCTGCTGGGGGCGTGGCCCTGCTGCGGGCTCTTGACGATGGTAATGACGGAGGCGGTGTTGAGACGCGGCGCCGTTGCTAGCAAACCGCCGCCGCCCCCTCCTGCCTCCAGGCCGCGGGCGAAGCGCTGCAGAGCAGCCAGCCGGGCTCCCAGGCCCTCCAGCTCGCGGCGCATGCCAGCGTTCTCGGCGCCGAGCCGCTCCACTTCGCGCTGCAGCTCCTTCTTCTGCTGCTCCAGGGCCTCGCGCTGCGACACGCGCTTCACCCTGCAGCTGGCGGCGTAGCCCCGGTTCTTCAGCGTGCGCCGCCGCTGCTTCAGCTTCTGCACCTCATCTCGCGAGAGGCCGCGCAGGTGCAGGTTCAGCTCGCGCACCGACAGCGAGATCAGTTCGCTGTCCGACAGCACCGGCACGTTCTCCCCGCATTCCCTCTTCACCTGCGGGAGGGGATCAGGTCAGACGTTTACATCACAAGATAAAGCTCAGGTGACTATTCTTAATATACATAAACGCACGTGCGTAATAAATCTACATTTTATGTATCATTATAGTGCTCTTTTCTCTCATATAGTCTCCAGAAAGCCAGTCAAACAGAAAGCAAAACTAGCCAGTCAAAAGTAAAAGCACAAAAACCACAATAATGGAGGGTAAAACACAAAAGAGAAAGTAAAACAACAAAATAACATCACCATAAGTCAAGTGTAAGCAGTTTTGAACAAAAATGTCTTAAAGAATGTTGAACGTATTCATAACCTTCTTAGAAATATATAAGACCATTGTCTTTAGTCAAGAACTGTGTTGAGACAAGATTAACTCAGCAGAGAGAACATTTTTATATTAGAGGGGGGGAGAAAGAGTATAGCCCTGAGCTTAGATTTAAAATGTTTATATTTATTATTCATAGTCATATTTTATTTTTGTATTTATATTATATATGTTTGTGTTTACTAGGGATGCAGCGGTTTTCGGTATTTTACCAAACCGTTTGTTATACTCTGTTCGGTTTGATACACCCAGGTGAACTGCAATAGTTCGGTACGCCCAACATTAAACTATAACTTTTTGGTTAATACATCACAAACGTATTAGAATGTTGATTATGCAGGATCGCAGGTCAGCTGGGTAAACAGGGAGTCAAATCTCCCCCTTTATTACAGACTAAACTCATATTTTAGCTGATAACTAACCACAACAACCAGCGTTCTACTCACAATGCAGACATTTATTGATATTTTGTAGTGTTTATATTTGTAAAACCACAAGTTGAGTCATTTCGGACCAAGTTGGACTCATTTTGGCAGTTCTAGGAGAGAACTACAATCCCCCACAATCCCCCACTCGAAGCCGCGTCACAAGAAAGCGACAGACAGACGTTCTTTGATAAACGCAGGAAATCTCAATAAATGGCTGTATTGCGAGTAGAACACTGGTTGTTGTGCTTAGTTAACAGCTAAAATATCAGTTTAGTCTGTAATAAAGAGGGAGATTTAACTGAACTACAGCATTTTAGCGAGTAATGGCAGTCACATGCACACGCTCACAAGCAGCATGTTTACTTTATGAAAATGCCATTCATGAGTTTTTATGCATTTACTTCTGTTTTTGCGCACGGAATATCTCACAAATACTTTCACATTCTGAGGGATCAGGCCTTGACCTCGATCGCAGAACTGAAAACGCTGCGCGTCAGTAATAAGTGATAATAAGAATTAAACGAAGCTTTGATTCTACGAAAAACTGCCTTGAGTGATTCGAGTAATTGCCTGAAAATTAACTCGATACTGTAGGGTCACGTTTCAAATGAACTGTATTTATATTCATGACACATTATGATTTAAAGGTTAACAAGTGTTTGATACTAATTCAAACAGTATTCGGAACACCTCGTGTATTCGGCAGAATGACTTAAGAACGACCTTCCTGTTCAGATCTGCGCACACCAGACGTGGCCAACAGTTCCTTAAAAATACATATTTTCGCTTAATGAAAGCAGAAGACTCTTAAGTTGACCCCCATTAATAGATAAGGGGAACCGTTAAGAAACTCGCAACACCCTTACACACCCACCGCCGTCTGGCTCGATCTGAACACAGGTCCTCAACCTATATAAACTTTGCCTAAATCTCTGTTCAGGTCAGAATCTAAAGAAAGCTTCCGAGCTGTTGACATTCGTGGCAACTGTGTCCTCTTACCTTGCTTGTATAAGCAACAACAAAAAAGACTCACAGTAAAAAAAAACCTCATTTGTCACCTGGATTTTTTTACACTTTTTACGCTCTTGTGAATATAAACCTTGCTGGCTTGACCTTTATCCTAGAAGCTTTAAATCAAAGTGATGATATCATACAGACTTCTCGTGTAGATTAGTCATGGAAAATGTGAACCAGGGCCGAGTTTCCCTTTTTGTATCCAGAAGCCAAAAAAAAAATAATTTGTAGCATGCCGTGTTGATTACCTTCCCTCTTAGCATGACCAAAAATATATTTAGAACCTACCTTGAGGGCTTTGCTGGCTCTTCCATCTGATGTCATCGTATTCTTTTCTGATCCCTGAAAACGAATATAAAAACGGGTTACCTTTCCGAATTAAGGATCCTTTTTGAATGAAAATGTTCGATCGTTACTAGATTCGTCAGCATGTTTAAGACAGGAGTGTATTAAGAAAAAGCAGCTTTCACATGGTGACTTGACATTTTTACTTGGCGTGACATAACTGAACCCAGATGGAACGCTTTCTGCTCAGTAAAAATGGAGAAAAAAAAAGGCTAAACTGGGCTATAACGGAGACAGACTTACTACTGTAATCATTTGCGTACCAGCATTATTCGTAGATTTAGCTTGGGAAATGGATAGCGATTTGAAATCTACAGATTAACGCGTATAATCGAGAGAATCGCGTTGTCCGTGATCACGCCAAATCTGGTCAAAGTCCAGCCATGACCGTGTTTCCCGGAGTGCGAGCTGCCGTGCGTGGTGTCGGTCGTGTCACGCGGAGGCGTTTAACCAGCGGCGGCGCGACCGTTTCACTTCAAGTCACCGTGATTCAGCAGAAGCCTTTAACCCCCACGGCCTTCATACATACCCCGCGGGTGCTTTCTACAGCCTTGTCCATGTCAAAATCACAAATGATCCGCTTCTATGTGTAGATCGCTAATAAAACCCCTCTAATAAATCTCTTTAAACGGAGGTTAAAAAGCGACAATCTGGCTTTAGTCGCGCTGACACGCGATGACGTCGACATTACCGCCTACTGCCAAGGTTAAACTGTTAAAAGTTGGGAAAATAAAAAAAGTGTCAAATACTAATCGTGGCAGATGTTTTCTTTATTTTTATACTATTCACTCTGGTTCGTGGAAGTTCTGATTCAGAGGTCAAAGCGGAATATGCCGACGTTTATAACAAATGTCAATCCTCAAAATGTGTAATATAACGATATTTCGACTTGGGCTCCAAGCTGAATCAAACTATAAATATTTCCATCCTAACAGAAATGAACACAGAGCTCAAGTATTCACGGTGCTGGGGAATTTTTGCTAACTCGGCTGTTATCCAGTTAGCAAAAAACTGTGTCATCTTGTATGTGGTAAACACACGGTCCCAACTTCCCTAGCAAAAAGAAAATACCGCCGACACCAGAGAGTGTTACACACTCAAAAAAATGAGAGTTACGAACATACAAAGGGACATAAAACGTTGATATTTAAAAGCAGCTGTTTACCCGTGGCGTATCCGAGTTTTAGCCAGTCAGCATTAGCCAGCCGCCTTTAGCATAACAGGGTCGATTACGCGTTAGACTAGCGGTGGTGTAAACAAACGGAACAAAATGGCTTGCCTGTTGTTTATATGATATCCTCAGTGGACGTAGTCGATTAATAGATCCCCCTCGATGCTTTCTGCCCCTAAAATGGAGGTCCAAAATTTCAACAAATTCGGCAACGTTGTACAACACAGCAATCCGCCTTTTCCCGGAATTACTCGCCGTCCGCGAGACTGGATTCTTTCATTCATAAAAAACACGTGATGACGCAAGGCCACAAGAATGTGGGCGGGGCCTCAACACCCCCACAACTCTCAAGACTTGTAAACAACACGCACAACTTCGAAATTGTACTAATTCGAGTGTAAAACTGCATGGAAGAAATAATACTATTATATACGATACATTAACATATCATATCACAATTTAGAAATGTATGCTATTTTTTTTTTACATCAAACTTAAATGCCACAGATAAATGTTCAGAATAAAATGGTGACTATTATGCCCACAGACTTCCATCCACCTCTACACAACCAACAAATAACAAACTGTCTGCTCAGCATATGTAAGAACGCCTACATTGGGTGTCTCGGGTTTCATCATGTAGCAGAATTACGGAATACCGGGAGAGAGAGTTGCAATCTAGCCAAAATAAGCATACTGGATAAAGTAAACATTCAGTGTAACATTCAACATGACGTCGTTACCTAGGTAAATTACCGTTACATTCAGTGATTCTCAGCGTAAATTTATGACAATTTATTAAAAACATCTAAAAGGGTATTTAATAATTTTACTCTCCAAAATATTGTGGGGGCTCATTTCCAATGCACTTGTTCATACTACGGGACCGGGGAAACGGAAACATTCCTGAGAAAAAATTCCTGCCCCTGTTGTCGCCCTTCTCGTTGTACCGAGTCCTCCCATGCGCCAGGGGGCACCGCGTAGCGAAGCGATGCGCAGAAGCGGTGACGTCTGTGTCGTGGCCCCGTGCTCGCGTAAGCGGTGACCTCCGGCTGTCTCGCTGCCCGTGCACGCGTTTCGCGGTCCATGGTTCTTTTGCATCATCGGCAACGTATAGACACGAACTCGAGTCGGGCATTTGAGCGAACGCTTTGAGTACGTTCTCTTAGGCGGCTGTTTCTTGTTGTTGACTATGGCTGGAATTCAGACGCTGTCGCCCGACGCGGGCCCGTTGGAGACGCGGCCGCTCGAAGACGAGATCGAAGGAGACGACGAAGACGAAGATGTAAGAATTGTTCAAGTACCATGGCGGCGAAATCGGTGGACGGCTTTAACATGATGCAGTAACCTCTGAACCATCAGAGTAACTTACACTGTGAAAATGGCAGCAAAATATCTTAATGTATCGGCTCGCGGGTTAATGATTTCTAACCGAACCGAAACTACTGTTACATTAGCATTTGCCGTTTAGAACCGACTCGTTCCGACTCAGAATCAGTAACAATGGGCGAAAAGCTGTGTAGTGTAAACCACCCTTGTGTATAATGTAGCAGATGTCGATTTGCTCGAGGCCATTAGTTGACTTCTTGTTTTTTTCATTAAGTTTATTTACATGTGCAGTTGTAGTTTTCGGGGTTTTCTGTTGTACTGTGATGCGTACAAGACAAAAAAGTACAAACTAACAAATACAAATAGTGAAATAATTCCCACTGTACTTGTCAGTACCACGAAACCAGAGAAACTGAACTATTTCTGAGAAGATTCCTGGCAAGTTTGTAACTTTAAGGGATTTTCTCTCCCAGCGTGATGCCCTCAACTAATAAAAAGCGTGTTGGATTTTCTGGGTCCATATCATCTGTGTGTCTTGCAAGGTCATTCCATAGGGCAGATTAATAGTTATTTTTCAGTCTTTGTATCTGATCTTTCTAAACTGAACAACTTGGATCGCAGTATTCCATGGCAGTAATATTATCTATGTCTTTTACTTTTCGCACCTAATTGTTGTTGGTTCTTAAGAAAATATGTTGATCTAAAGAGGGTGTTGCTGCTTCTATGTATCATATGAATCCAATATTATTAATGGAGCTTATAGACATTTATTTAAATTTCTTAGGAGTCTGTAGTTGGTAACATGTAATATATATTCAACCTAGCCCTATTGTCAAGCACATAAGATTGCGCACAAATGTCTTCACCCATTAAAACTGTTTCTAACAATATACTGTAGGCACAGTACATAAAAAGCTCTTAGTCACAATGAATTACAACACATCAGCACGTTTTGGGTCCAGGTTCTTTTATTTTGAATTGAGTTGTTTACTTTAAAGAATGGTGGTGGTGGCAGCAGTCTAGCGGTAGGATACTCACTTATGTTTAAAGTCTTATGTTTATCTTTATTCTACTGCCAGAACTGCCACCATTGCTCCCCCAAGCGCTAATCCCAAGTTTCTCCGAGTGACCGTTCCTGTATTTAGGAAATATCACACTGGATTAGAGTAAATCTTAAGTTTTTCATTCATTTTTTCCAAATTTCTTATTACTTTTGTTTTTCTCTTCCCACCAGTTGGATGAGACAGTACTGGAGAGGTTGTGGGGCCTGACTGAAATGTTCCCAGACACAGTGCGCTCAGCGGCTGAAGTATCGGCTCAGTGCACAATGTCTCTAGCGAAAAAATTTTACGGGTGATTTTACTTTTGCTTTGTTGAAAGGGTGTTTACACTGACATGCATGTATCTGTAGAATAATGCTTACATTATTTTGTTTCGCTTTTAGCTTTTCCCGCACTGCCTTGTGGGTAGGCACCACTTCCTTCATGATTCTGGTTCTTCCAGTTGTCTTTGAGACAGAGCGACTACAGCTAGAACAGCAGCAACTACAGCAGCAGAGACAGGTGTGTAATTATTAGAAGGTTGAAAGAAACATGAAAATTTGTGTGCTTCCCTTCTGGCTGTTAATTGTGTTTGTACTAGTGATCTATTTAGACAAAGTTTCTGGGTTTTTCACTCACAGATTTTATTGGGGCCAAATGCTGGGATGTCTGGCGGGATGCCTGGAATGATGCCTGCTGCTCCTGGAAAGCTCTGAAGCGACAGCTCCCAAAGCGCCCAAATTCTGTGGCTCAGAGGGGACCCAGAAGGCGACAAAGAGCATGAATGAAGCAAGCAGAGAGGAAGAGGAGCCAGCCGTTGGTCTGCATACTGCAGAACTGAATAACTAAGGAACAGCGGATCTTCTCCAAAGAATCCCAAAACAAGTTTCTTTCTTCTGCCTCTCTCATTCAGTGTCCTGTATAGGCTTCTGAGCACTGAAAGGATTTTTTATTATTTAGTAACATGTTTTTTTCCTGAAAGTAAAACAATGGCCATCAGACTATTTTCATTTTGTGGTAAATACATAGCTATAAATTTCCACGTCCTCTCCAGTTTAACATGTACGGTTAGATGTTTGTTGGGAATCCAATTTGAAATTTCGTTATTAGAATGCAAATACCAGTTCAGTCTATTGCTGATTCTGATAGACTTGTCATTCACAGGTTCAAGTTGTTGATGGTGTTCAAAGTCAAACCACAATAAAAGCCATGGGATTCATTAATATGTAATGTTAGATTTGAAACAGATTGTGTTTGGTCACATTTTGGCTTCTAGATCTTTGTCCTGCAATCAGAAATAAAGGCTGTTAGTATCTAGTAAATTGACCTGATATTTATATTAAACCCTCTTTCCAGGTTGTACTATAATATCAATAGTAAACAAGTCAAATCCACCTATATGCTGTGCTTTCATGACACTTTAATGTGTACTTTGTTATAGATCTGAATCTATTGTTTTAGCTTGAAAATACAGTTATACTGATAATGGTTATGTCTTTACCTTTGTGGCCTGAAATTCATGATTGCACCATCATAATATCATGGTATGTTTTTGTAAGGGTCAAAAAATGTACATGGGTCCCTGGACCTGTAAAGCACTGAACTCTTTCGTTCATTCTTTTTGTCATCTGTAATGCAATCTCAGAAATATATTTGTTACCACCATGAAATGATTTAGAAAATCTCTGTGTGTTAGATGTCTGCAGGAATAAAAAACAAGAAATGTAGGATTCGAGTTGTTTTTTTGCTTAATTCAGTTATACGAGTACAACCAAGTGGTTCACTCCAGAGACGGTGGCAAGAGTGTGAAATATTTAAAACGACGAGATTAACTTCAAGGAAGTTGCTAAAAGTACTCGCACAAAATAGAAAAAATATATAAAATGTAGGTATTCCGGAAATGTGTTATACATTAAGGGGCGGTTTCCCAGAAAGAGATTAAGACTAGTCCTGGATTACAGAGTCTTTTGAATGGAGATTTTCCATTGAAAAAGAAATATAGTTCAAAACTAGTCTTAATCCCTGTCTGGGAAACCGCCCCTAAATGTCGCGCAATAGTATTACACATGGCTAAAATAATAATTAAAAAAATAGGAGCAAACCATGCAGGTGGAAAAGCAATAAAAAGAATGTTTATTTAGATTATTCTCCCGGAATTTTGATAACAGTGCTATTTACCAGCCTTTAGAATCTGAGCTTGTCCTAAAAATGCGTTTGAGGGTGTGAACATATGAACATGGTGTCAATAAAGTACGTGACACTCGAGCGAGCCTGACGGGCGCCAAACACCGCAGTTTGTCACTCACGTTTTATTCATTTATTTGTCAAACTTACACACACCAAGTCAGTGAATAAAGAACATTTTGTCTTTTACAGGTAAAGTCGTGTCATACTATTAACATTAATGAAATAAACGTTGTAAAATGGTTATAACCATATCGTGTTACTGAGTGAATTAGCCGCTTTGACGCATTAGCTGACGGTGGCAGTTCAATGGTTAGCTAGTTAAACGTAAAGATACATTTTATCTGTAGAATTAGTTGCTATGGAATTAATAAACATTCTAAAACTTTGCTAATGTTAATAACATAGCTAACGTTATTTTCTAGTATGAAGTCTGTGGAGGACCAAGTCGTGGAAGATGGGGCGGTTTTCCAGGAGGATGAGGTGGGGAAAAAGGCACTTTTGACAAATGAAGAAATTATCAATTAATTACATTTACGTAGTTCATTTATAGAATAAGCCTAAACTTAATCAATGTATTTAATAAAGTACTAATTCTAATATATTAGTGTTTTTGGTTTGTAGTTCTCCCTAATTGTGTCTCCCCTCAGGAATCATTCTTCCAGGACATTGACCTTCTGCAGAAGTATGGCATTGTGAGTTGTGTTCTTATCAGCATGTTCACCAAATGATTAGCCTATTATTATTTCATTATTCATCATCATCATCTTCTTCTTCTTCTTCTTCTTCTTCTTCTTCTTCTTCTTCTTCTTCTTCTTCTTCTTCTTCTTCTGCTTGCCACTTTTTGGCACTAAACCACTTCCACAGTTTTTGTTGTAGACACATTGTTTACAGCTAAATATGCTGATACTGGGTATTTTCCTGTGGACAGCAGAACTGATTCCTTTTTCTTATTATTTCTTTCAGATAAGGTCATGAGTTTTAGTCGGATTTTCCCCTAGATTTTAGTGGATTAATTTACACGGAATTGCCTGTTTTCCTTTTTTTCTCTCCCAAGAACGTGGCCGATATCAAGAAGTTGAAATCTGTAGGCATATGTACAGTAAAGGGGATTCAGATGACCACACGCCGAGCCCTGTGCAATGTGAAGGGGTTGTCTGAAGCCAAAGTGGAGAAGATAAAGGAAGCTGCTGGGAAGTTGCTGGTAATTTGGACTCAGTAGTGTCACTGGCTCCTACTTTGGGCAGGTAGCATAGAGCCAGACTTGAGCCTATGATCTCTTGGATTGTTAGACAAGTATCCTACCAGAAGACCACCTCAACCACCCCATTCTACGTATCTGTTGTCAAAGAGTGAATGTTGTGTTGGCTCACTTTATGTTATTAAGAAACATAAAAGCAGTATTGTCCTGTCCTGGTCCTATGACCTGATGGTAGAAGCTCCTTCCTTAGTAAGTGTGTTCTGGCCATAATGCTTCTGTGAACCAGACAGTTAGTTTGATAATTCTAGTACCTCCTATACTGCTTTCCTTCATGTATACAGTATGTCTTGTGGTGGTCTTGTAGCTCTGATCTGGTGCACGGTTTTGCTGATCTGGTGTGAGTTTCTAAATCACTCTCTGTAATGCTGTAGGTCCTGGACACAGCTGTTCCCAAACCAGCTCCCAGACTTGCACCTGCTTTCAGAACTTTACCAGCAATATTTACATTTACATTACATATATGGCATTTATCAGTATCTCTTATCCAGAGGAACAGGGAGCAACATGGGGTTAAAGGTATTGCTCAGGGACTCAAAGATGATAGTGCTGTAGGTGGGATAGAGCCTAGCATCATAACAATCTTGAACTTCTTTTGATTTTTTAAAATGTAGAATGGTGTGACTGTGAGAGGTTAAGATTATATGTAGTTCTAAACTGGGATTTTTTCCCCTCAGGTCAGTGGATTTCAGACAGCGTTTGAATATAGTCTGAAGAGGAAGCAAGTGTTCCATATCACCACAGGCAGTTTGGAGTTTGAGTAAGAATAATTACTGAGAATAATTACAGTTTTTTTGTCCTCTAATGAACCTTTTATCTAAGAGTTGATATTAAAAGGGCCTTTCAAACCATAAGGTTTAATGTAGGGCACAATGGTCTGAATGCTTTGCACTTCTGTTTTTATTCCCCAACTATATGATTCATAGTCCTTCCTTAAGTTGCGTTTACAGGTTATAACCCCCATCAAAACACAATGTTCTGTTTCCTGAATTTTAGTAAACTCCTGAAAGGGGGAGTAGAGAGTATGGCCATCACAGAGGCTTTTGGAGGTAGGCAACATTTCCACATGGTTACACATAATGTTCCCAGCAGTGTGTCTCTTATTCTCTATTACATTTATTTGGAATTGCTTCATACAGAGTTTAGAACAGGGAAGACTCAACTCTCTCACACACTATGTGGTAAGTGGCTGTGACATCAGCAGGATTAAACTTTGTAAAAGTGGCTTTTATTATGCTTTATTTTGTGGATATTTCTCTTCAAAGTAACTGCTCAGCTTCCTGGGGAGGAGGGTTATAGTGGAGGAAAGGTCATCTTCATTGATACGGAAAATACCTTGTATCCTTCGTTGTTTGGCTTGCATATTTGTATTACACTTTTTGTTGTTATATTGTATTTTTTCCTTAACACATTCATCCTAGCCGCCCAGACAGATTGAAAGACATTGCAGACAGATTTCAAGTGGATCATGAAGCTGTTCTTGATAATGTGCTCTATGCCCGGGCGTACACCAGTAAGACTTTTTATCACCTTTAGATCAGGGCTGGCATGATTATTGTATGATAAGTGTAAACGTCAGATTTTGTCTGTAGGTGAACATCAGATGGAGCTGTTAGACTTTGTTGCAGCCAAATTTCATGAAGAGGGTGGTGTCTTCAAGCTCTTGGCAAGTGATAAAGAGAGAAAGTTAATACAAATCTAATATTGTGCTGTGTTATGTTTTACATGATTCACAATTAAAGCCAGACAAATATTGATGTGTTTTCAAATAGATCATAGATTCCATCATGGCTCTGTTCCGGGTGGATTTCTCAGGCAGAGGCGAGTTGGCAGAACGGCAGCAGAAGTTGGCACAGATGCTCTCCAGGCTGCAAAAGATCTCTGAAGGTGGGCTTCATCTGGCAAATCAATTTTTATTTACAAATACAGTTTCTAACGTACTCCTATAGCTCTAAATTTCTTAATTAAATTTTAATGGCAATTTGAGTGAAGTTATACTGGAACTCTCAAATGAGGTGTAAACTTGTGCATGATGTAAACTTTCTTCTGGGACAAATAGAGTATAATGTTGCGGTGTTCATCACCAATCAGATGACAGCAGACCCTGGAGCAGGGATGACGTAAGTGTAGACACTGAGACAATTGAAAAACATATAACCTTACAAACTGCATCACTACATAGAACTCCATACATTGTATGATGTAATAAATGTTGTTTCATGCTATGGAGTTGTAAGACTATTAAAGCCAGGCCAAAGCCATCCCTAACTGAGACCACAAGGGCTTATTATGGGACCTTTAGGGCTACGTTTGTGGCTATACAGCACTCCATAATGGAGTCAGTGCATGTGAGCAAATACTTCAGGCAGTTTTCACATCAAATGCAAGGAAATATATTTAGGTTGCAATTCCTGCATTGTAGATTTCAAGCTGATCCCAAAAAGCCCATCGGAGGCCACATCCTGGCACATGCCTCCACCACACGCATATGTCTGAGGAAAGGCCGTGGGGAAATGAGAATTGCCAAGATATTTGACAGGTATGTTTTGTGAAACACCTGTAAAAGAAGTATTATTGGTATTATAGTCACAAGATATTAATGACTTAAACTGAAAAGTCAAGAGTAATCTCATTATAGTTGTATACTAGTTGTCTACTCAGGGCACTGCTGTTTTCTTTTTTTAAAGCCCTGATATGCCAGAAAATGAAGCCACGTTTGCCATAACCTCTGGAGGAGTAGCTGATGCAAAAGAGTAAAGTTTTGTTTTTCAAAGCAAGGAAAACTTGTTACAGTACATGCAATACATGAAAGGGTAGGATAGTTACATTACCCTTCACCGTTATTTGTTTGTTGCACATCCAGCTAGTTTTTAATTATATATGAATTATATACATTCCTCTCCAAATGCATGTTTTACATTTCCTCAATTAACTGGAAAGGCCATTACTAGCCATTTGTTGGCATTTTTAGAATTTTCCCATGACAGAAGCAGATCAGCTGAGAAATAAATATTTGAGATGGTTATTTCAGTTTCTATTTATAAAGTTTAAAAAACTTTTCATATGATAAAATTCCACCAAGTTCCAAAGCCCCTATGCCTTTTCTTACATTTCTTTAAATTTTGTCTCTTTGACCACTTTTTGAGTTACATAATATTTTCTTCATTTAAAACTGTTCTTTTGTCAGGACGTGATTTTGCAGTTACAATTAAATTGAGTGTGTAGTATTTGTTTTTGTAGTAGAAGAGTGCACAAACTTAATCAAAAAAAGTTTTTTCCCATGGAATACCAAAATGATTAAACAATTATAGTTGTTTTTATTTATATGTCGCTCCATACTTTATTAAAGCACTATAAATAAGAGTAGACAAATTAATCTTCATATTTGAATGCATTAAATATTTATAGGAAATGCACCAAACTAGTTTCAAACAATTTGTAGAGAAATTATATTCTCTGCATGTTCCAGCATTTTTTACGCTCACTTATGAAGCATTAAGTATTTCTGTTTGACAGGGTTAAAAAGTATTGATTTGAAACAGAACACAAGGGAATGAGTAGGTGTATCCAAACTCTTGAGTGGATGTATACATATACACCTAAAAAAAAATACATAAGGCATAATCTGAAATGATTAAGTTATTTATATTCAATTCTTAAGCACCATGGCCCTGTCAAAAAAAAACAATGGATGTATTCAACCCCTTCCACATTTCTTCACACTAACTGATCATTTTAAACCAAATATAAATCTGTCAGAAAAGGGATTTTATATTTCCTATTTTGATAACACTTAATAGCAGGGTTCTTCAGCTGGTTCTGTTGACAACAGTAAATTAATAATTCATAAAGATGCCCAAATCATATGCAATTGCCATCTTTAAAAATAAATAAAATGAAGGGGAAAAGTTATTTCAATTGTGAAACTGGACAGCATGTCACGGACCACCGGTTGAACGTCCCTGCTTATAATAGGAATATACAGGAATTTTGTTAAGCATGTTGCCAGCAGATGGCGAAGTATTAACGTGAAGCACCAAAAATAAACTTTACGCCAATTCTCTTGACACAAATGTTCGGTGCTTCATGAGACTTCATCTCAACATCATTAATAATAAACAAAGAAGAAAACTAAAATGTTTACCGGCGTTTTATATCTCTTCGTATAGATCGTAAGGCATTACCAAGAGTACAAAGAGAATATTTGAAATTCGGTTGCAAGAGGCTTTGTACTTTGAAAATCAGACCTTTAATTTGAAGTGGAAAGAACGACGGGTAACGGAGTCTTTGGCGTGTGCAGCCCGGACCTTATTTGGATCCGCCAAGCGCGAGCGCTGCAGCGCGTCGTCTTTACGTGGCGTTTATCTGGCGCGCGTTCACGGAGCAGCCGCTCGAATCGGAGAAGCGACCGTTTTGACGCTAAAACTCCACTTTGGAACATCAGCGCAGACGACCACACGAAACTGCTCGGGTGTAGCTGTTGGGCGCGCTATGGACGCGAGAGACACAGCCCCGGATTCCTGGGAGCAGGAGGACGACGTGGAGGCCCCGAGCGACGCCGAGCTCCAGTCCGCCTTCACCGGCCTCAACGTCAACGCGCCTGAGTTCGTGCCGTCCTTTCTGCCGAGGGGGCTTCCGGACAGCGCCGGCGCTGAGGGTAACGACGGTCAACCACGACGCAGGCGGATATCTAAATAACTAGCTAGCTACCCAGGCTGGCTAACGTTAGCTTGGATAGACAGATAGAGAGAGGGAGAGAGAGAGAGAGAGAGAGAGAGAGAGGAATCTGAAGTGCGTTAGCCGTCCCGCTAGTGCTACGACGCTAAACAGCTGCACGTAACGTAATATCAGAGGCGCAACATATAACTTGTGTGTCACTAGATTCAAGACTTTATATTCCCCACTTAGTTACGAGTGCAGTATGACGCTGAAGGTAAAAACACTCATGAGACTCCTGGTCGTTTTGAAAAAAAAAAAAGAGAAGATAAAATTAAAAAAGTTAAGAAAATACTAGCCCTTTTATTACAAAGTGTTGACAGATATATCAATAACTATGAAACGTATAAAAATATCGACATTTATATAAAGTGGGCAAAACGTGTTTTTGTGTTGTGTCATGAGCAATGTCCTAACGCGACGTGTGACAGCCTGGTAGGAGTTGTCAATGTGGACCACTTTATAACTATCTGACAAGCTTCCAGATATGTCGGGCCACTGCTGGGTTATATTTTGACCATTTAAGGTGAAAAATGTAAAGGTCAACTTTGCAATATTAATCTTAAATGCTAATGTAAGTTTTTAGCGAGTTGTCTTACAGATGCGGACGTGATGTGTGTTTTATTTGCCTGAAATCTGTGCATAACTGTGGACATTCGCACGGAGTGGACATGTAGCTTCTAAACTCTTCTAGCATTAAGGACAGGAGGCCTGTTAGAGCTGCTCGATATATCGCCTCTTGTCTCGTCATCGCGATTTTGCGCATGCGCAGTGGACATCACAATGCCAGACGGGCGATGTCAGTTAATGCCCATGTTGTAAAACCCGTCATCTAAAAAAAGTTTTGGGAAAACTCACCAGGTTTTTGCGTTACTAATCTGCAAGATAAACTTGTCTAGTCCGAAATGAAGAGTCTTGGTTTAAAAAAAAGTTGTTTTTCAGCTTTATGTTTTTCAGCTGGTATTTTCTCTCCACTCTCCTACAAATTGTTTTTCTTTTGTCTGTCTGTCTCTCACGATCTGTCTGCCTCTCCCTCTTTCTGTTCCTACCTATTTATCTGTCTTTCTGTCTGTTCCTCTTTTTATCTCTGTATGTCTGTTCTCTTTTGTATTCATTACTTAAGATTCTATATTCTATATAGGCTGCAGTTCCACTTTTAGAATATCTTTTTATTCCTAAGTAGTGTAGAAATTGTCCTTTTGTGTCTCATCACTAATATTTCATTTAACAAATTCTCTTACATTTAGGTACTAGACGTACCTTTAGCGTTTTATTTCACTGTCAGAGAGCCAGCTAAGTGCTTCGAGCGTGCCTGCTATTTATTAACAACCTTGTTTCTCCCCTTAGGTACGGACACAGTTGCGAACATGGAGATCTCCCAACCAGCAGGTATGCGTGTGTCATTGAGCTTTGAATAACTCAGTGAGAAGGTATTAAATCCACAGCTTTCATGTTAAACTTCTCTGAAGGTGCCAAATCCAGCTCTTATATTCCGGCTGTCTGTAGTCTTGTATTGCCACCCCGTTAGTGTTAGATCCACTATAGACTGGTCAAGCGTAGATGGTTACATCAGCCAGGCGGTGCAGGCCATGTGTTACTCATATTACAGACCTTCCCTCCTGCAACCACAGCCAGTGACAAGGAGACGTGTTCCAGAACATTGCAGCTTTAATATAGTATAACAAAAATTAAACAGCTATTTCACATTTCTTGTTATTAACAAGAAAGAAAAAAATGAAATATTTAGAAACGCTTATCTGAGTTGGTTGTTGCCGCAAGTGAGCAGAAAGACCTGCATTGTGCACAATTAGTCAAGTGTGTAATTCCACCGTCCAGATAATGAATTCAAGGCTTAATGCTTTCATGCAAATTGTCCTTTTGTCGCAGCTCCACATTAACATTTACAAAATATATTATCGTCCCTTAAGAAGTTGGGTCATTACACAAAAGTTGTTAGTTTTAAATGTCTTTTATGGGCAAATCAGAGATGGTCCAAATAATATCTTCAGGATGAAATGGAGCAGAACTATCAATTTTCCTTCTGAATGTAGTTCGTTTACTTGTTTGTCCCTTTCCAGTTTAGCATTAAGATTTACTATGGTAATCTACTTTTTTATCTTTCTCCACTGATTAATGTAGTTATGAAATGACATTTGTCTTCCCCTTTCTAGCCAGTTTTTTTATATGTACACACTTCCATCTATTCTCACTTTTTCCAAGTGAGTTTTCTGTCACCTGTAACCTTGTTGTTACCGCTTGTTCAAGTCCTGGACTGGCAAAGGTTTCACTGATGTACTCATGAGCAAGATACCTTCTCCAAGCTCTGCTCCCCGGGCGCTGTACGTCAGCTGCCTACTGCTCATTCATGGATGGGTCAAATGCAGGGGTCACATGTTGTTGTGATGCACTGTGTGCTGTGGTGTGGTGTGTTCACAATGGCTTTCTGTGAATCTCTCCTTTCCACTGAAGCCACCGTAGAGAACGGAGAAACGGACGCCGGCACGGTGGACACGTGGGAGGAGAAGGGCGAGCTGGATGAGGTGGAGGCAGGAGGTGGAGCCATGGAGGAGGGCGGGGCTCTTGGAGATGAAGTCCAGGATGAAATGATGGAGGAAGACGAGGAAATGCCCACCCCAAAGCTGCCCCCTCCTCCACCAAACGCCCCGAAGAAGGAGCATGTTAACGTGGTGTTTATTGGACACGTGGGTACGTCTGTGGAGGGAACTTGTAGTGTTTTCACCTTTATGATCCAAGTTAGATCACAGAATAATAATGTAATGCATTCACCTTAAGTAATTTTCTTATTATTAACAATTTTTATACCATTGCAGATGCTGGCAAGTCAACTATTGGCGGACAGATCATGTAAGCTATATTTATTTATGAGTATTTATGAGCAAATAAACTACATAGAAAGCAGTGTTAGGATTTTGATTTGCGTTCTGCAGGTATTTGACCGGTATGGTGGACAAAAGAACTCTGGAGAAATATGAAAAAGAAGCAAAAGAGAAGAACAGAGAGACCTGGTAAGAGTGGTTTGTTGTTTTCTGACTTCTAGAACACATTTACTATCCTATCACTAGATCCATACCGTCACCGCTGTTAGAGGGCTTATTGCTATGGCTGTTTTCTTCTGTTTGTTCCTGATGTGAGTTTAAAATTTATTCAGCAGCAGGCAGTATAACTAGCGAGTTCAGCTGTAATCAACTTTGTTGAAACATTGTTTATTTGGGATAACGTTTGAGCAACTACTTCTTACAGGTATCTCTCGTGGGCTTTAGACACGAACCAGGAGGAGAGAGACAAGGGGAAAACTGTGGAAGTGGGAAGAGCCTACTTTGAGACGGAGAAGAAGCACTTCACCATCCTGGATGCCCCGGGCCATAAGAGCTTTGTGCCCAACATGATCGGAGGGGCCTCTCAGGCTGACTTGGCAGTGCTGGTTGGTACCGAGTCTTCTTCAGTCGCATCCAGTGCTGGAGCTCTGCTGTAGGAGAGGGGACTGTTGGAATCAATAATGTAAAAAAAAAAAAAATTCTCCTGCTTTTAGGGCGCTGTTGAGTAGAGCTGTGCGATGAGATGAAATTAAAACGTCAGTATTTTGTCCTCATTTGGATGAGGGTTTGCAGTAGCTCCCACGGCGGCATGTAGCTGTAGGTACAGAGAATAATATGCCTTTATATTTGTGCCTTAATTCAGAGCGCGCAGTGGAACTTTTGCAAACAAAATCTTGTGACAACTCTCAACTCTGCCTACACGCGTGCTCGAAACACTCAGATCTGTCTGCCCTCACGCTCAGATCTATGGGAAGCCAAAGGTGCCGCAATTCGCCATAAAGGCATTTTAGGACGTAAAAAGCTGTGTTTGACCACAAGTCACTGGAGCGCTGCTGTGTTTTTAAATAAAACAGCGTTAAAAACGGGTGTTTTACTGTCACTTGCGTGAAAACATAGGAGAATTGTGACACCTTTGGCATTCCATACGACCGCACGGAGTGTTTCGGCGTGAGCGGGCACAGACATGAGATTTTGCTTGTGAAAGTTCGACAGAAATGACAGGAAATGTGCTATATTGTGATAAATATTGTTATTGAGATATGAAATGTTGGTCATATCGCACAGCCCTACTGGGTCTTGTAGTTCTGTTAGGTCTCATAGCAAAATGTCTTGTTTGAAGTAGACTGTAGATGGGTTCGTCACAGGGAAAGCACTACTGTGAAATTGCCTTTCAGGAGTGTGACTGTTCTTTATTATATTTCTAATGATGACAAATCAAGAAGGATAAATTCCATCTATTAGAACAAGTTTCCACAATAAATTCTAATGTTCTGCAACAAGACAGGGCACCATAATTACATTTCCTCCATAATATCTTCCGTCTGTTTCCCCGCACATTTACTGTCTTGCAAAAGCAGACTTTCCTTACAGTCTTAGGCTCTCACCTATCCTACTTTCTCACTCGGTTTACGCAGGTCATCTCTGCCAGAAAGGGGGAGTTTGAGACGGGCTTCGAGAAGGGAGGCCAGACCCGTGAGCACGCCATGCTGGCCAAAACCGCCGGGGTCAAGCACCTCATCGTCCTCATCAACAAAATGGACGATCCCACTGTTAACTGGAGCTTAGACAGGTGAATACTGTACGTTGTTGCAGTTTCTGGTTATTACGCCCCGCCCCACCGCTAAACCCGCTTATTCTCTGCAGATATGAAGCGTGTAAGGAGAAACTATTGCCATTTCTGAAGAAGGTGGGCTTTAACCCAAAGAAAGACATCCACTTCATGCCCTGCTCTGGAATGACGGGCGCCAACTTAAAGGAACCCTCTGACCTGTGTCCCTGGTATACGTAAGTAGAGCTTTAATGACAATATGGCTGAATGTCCTTATTTGTAGTCCACGTAGGGGTGGGCGATATATCGATATATCTCGATGTATCTCGGCTTTTTCCACGTGCGATGTAGTAAGTAAGTAAGTAAGCCGTCAAAGCAGACGGCTCGCTCCCGCGCCCATCCAGAAAACTCTTAGCGCATGCGCGTTTAGTACCGCCTTCGTGTATTGCTTCTCTGCTCGCTCCCCCGCCTATGGCGTCACATCAGTGCCAAAACAAGACGCAAAATGGCTTGCCGCAAAAATTCTGCGAGGGTAAATTTCAAAGTCGCGAGCGCAAATGTGAAAGTCGAGAGCACAAAATTAAGAATCGTGTGCGCGGTTGTGATAATATTGTGCGCGAACTGTATTTTTCCTCTCGCGAATGTCTCTTTTTTTCCTTACGATGTGTTAAATGTCTTCGCACGCAGATTACCGACGAGCGGCTTTTTTGCTCGAGTGAGATTTCTATGCGCGCGGTTTGAAAGGGGCGGGTTTTGGCAATATAGGGGCGGGGTATTGGCTGTTTCGGAGGAAGAGGAACGGCGACAGGTAGATTAAGCGCAAGTCATAGTTTATCGACCTTATAATTATAATTTAATAGTTAGGTCTTACACGTTTAATAAGCACGCCATCAATGGCTCCTTTTGCCCACTTGTCTGTCCCCAATTCAACATAAACACAGATGCACAAGTCAATCACAAGATGATCACTAGATACTCAGCCGTTTTTCATAGTTGAGGATACAGGCGTCAGAAATCTGATAAATCACCTCTGCCCAAAATACACAGTGCCAAGTAGGCGTTACTTTTCGGACGTCGAGTTACCGGAGTTGTTACATTTTACGAGTTACATTTTATTTATTTAAATTTGTAAAGAAAATTTGTTAGGAAAATAAAACATTATATTAAAGAAAATTAGATTTTTGTTTGTATTTGCTGTAGAGCTGCCACTATTATAAAAGTAACTAGTAAGCAGGGAAAGTAACTACCGCGTTACATTAAAAAAAGTTGAAATCGTGTGTCGATGTCGACGACTACACGCAGCAGCTCTAATTTTCTGTTATCTGGGGAAAAAAAACGGTGTCGGAAAAATCGGTATCGCCCGATCACACAAATCGGTAATCGGAATCGGCCAAGAAAATTGCAGTCGGTGCATCCCTAGTAACAAGCAAAAAAGATTTTAATTAGGTTTTTTTTTTTATACATGTGATCTATCATAATTGCAATATCATTTACTACTTTTATTCAAAGTGATTTTTATGTCAAAAAGTTTCGTTTTGAAATTCTTTGGCATACTATTCTTGGTGCAGACTCTTAAGTAACAACAAATACAGCAACCAATGTTAAAGGAAGTCTTTGTGTTTTTGGGAAAAGGAATATCAATCGATATGTTAGCAAACGTTTACATCTTCAGTTATTGTGACTGTTATTGGTCTTAAATATCCTACGTTGTTTGGGCTCAAGTTTTGCCTTTCATGGCCTCGAGTCCATGCACACTTGTTGCATTCACGTTGGAAGAAGACATATTACCGCACAGTTTCTTTTAGACCGCCTTGACTTAACTGAGGCGGCATTGTGGCGAACGCCATCATGGTGTGGCAAAAATGTACGCTCTGTAAGCGGATCAGTATTTTGCCATAAGGAATATGGTTTTTACATAAGGAATAAGGAATATGGTTTTAACATCCCTAGTTTTCTTGTCTTTTCAGGGGCTTACCCTTTATCCCACATCTGGACAGCTTGCCGAACTTCAACAGATCCAGCGATGGTCCCATCCGATTGCCCATCGTAGATAAGTACAGGGTAAGATTTTTTACCTTTTTATAAAGGCCTTCAGAAATCAGATTTGAATTAGACTCTATGGCCTTGATTTCTTGCGTCGAGACGTGCATAATCTGTGATATTTTCACTGTCCTCACACTCCATTACCTGCACTTTAAGTACTTCCAATCCAAATCCAATATAACCAGATTAAACTGGACAGTCAGATTCCACTACAGTATTAATTAGGGCTGGGTTCAAAAAATCGATCCACCGATCAATATCAGTTCTCGTTTGAAAAATACGATATCGATTCAAAAATTCGCGGATCGATCTTTTCCTGCGGCTATGCACTACTTCTCGCGACCGCGCAAGGAGAGCTATAAAAACGTGAGACCGGCGAAACCGAAACCAAACAGAGCCGTGGCTGAAGCTGCTCCGCTCAAATCTGGCCTAAAGACCGACGTTTGGCAACACTTCGGTTTTAAAACAAGTTATTTTAAACTAGTATTGACGCAAGGAAATCTCTAAATAAATCGATATTGAATTGAATCGAATCGAGAATTGAATCGGATCATGACCTTGTGAATCGGAATCGAATCGATTCAGGAAATCAGCAACCATACCCAGCCCTAGTATTAATAATGAATCGTATTTTAGGTGAAAGTGTGAGAGCAGCCAAAATAGCGTCAAACTCGGTTCATAATCTCCGATTTACATGGGAATTAAAGACAGTAAGAGATTGTAGACTGTTCTGTCACTGCTCATACTCTTTCACCCAAAATACACATAATATTGTGCTTTTTAGGGGAGAACTTTTAATCCGGGATGATCTAATTGTTTGCTTAATATAGCTAATGGAATGAGATTAAGCTCATATAAATTAGTTCTACTCTCTTGTTCTGTAGTGAATAAGTTCATTTTACACAATAAGTGCCTATAAAACGATGAGATCCTGCTGTAGCTTGAGCATGATGTTGGTCTTGTGTGCTTTGAACTTGCCTACTGAACTTTACTTGTGCAAGACAAACGTCAATTAGTTTTAATCTCATGTTCTGCAGTGAATCAGTCAGTTTAAGTAAATTAGTGCTTACAAGAAAGTGAGATCATAGACTGAGCCTGATTTTGGTCTTGTTTCTGCTTTCAACATTGTGACTATGCTTTTGTCTGCTGCACGTTTCTGCGCAGGACATGGGCACAGTGGTGCTGGGAAAGCTGGAGTCAGGAACCATTAGCAAAGCGCAACAACTTATCATGATGCCAAATAGGGTAAGGGTTATACTTCCTTTTCCCAATTACAGAGACAGTTTCCCTGGAGCAACTTGAAGTTAAGAGTCTCGCTCAGAGGCACCATGCTGGTAGTGCTACTAGTAGGATAGAGCCGGATTTAGACGAGTATCCTTCCCTTAAGCCATCTGTGTTGGACCTGATAGTCTGAGATGGGCATGGGGAGGTTGGAAATTCAGACGCTATGATAACCTTAAGTAAAAAGATCACGGTATTGCTAACCCTACTTTAATCCTGACCCTGACCCATTTCTAATTTGTGACCCTCCACGGCAAAACCAGTCACTTGTCGCAAAATGCTTTCATGAAAGGGCATAAATCAAGCTTCAAAACGATACCTATATCAAATGAATTGGACGACATATGACTGAGATATCAACATTCAAAGGAGTCGGGTTTCTCCTGTCACGTTTTTTTTTTTTTTTTTTTTTTTTTTTTTTAAGTTGACTATCGCTGTAGCACTCACAGACGCTCGGTGCGGTCGCGGCTACGTTTGCATTTACGGTAGCCTGCGCTGCATTCACAGCCACACGGATAGCCTACCTGCGTTAGGTTAACTGAACTCGGGAGACGAAGATGGATTCCGGAGAAATATCTTCACGCTAGTCAACCAGTGGATTTAGCGTAAATATTGAAGTAGAGCGGTCAAAACAGAAACTTTTAACATTCTGCTGGAATTGAATTCCTCACCTCAAGAAAGTCACGTTTTTAGGATGGAAAGGGGAAGTTTTTCAGTGAAGTTTATTCACAACAGTACAGTATAGACCTTCCACTGTTTCAAAACACTAAAAACAAAAAATCCAAAATTTGACCCCACGCAACATAAACAGTCATTTTTCTCGGAAACCTCCGTTGCGACAAGCGACTGGTTTTGCCGTGGAGGGTCACATTTAGTCCAAATTATGGTGCTATAGATGATGGGGTTTTTTTTTAGCTAAAAGCACAGACTGCTGCTGCTGCTACTAAAAATAATATTCTCTAATGTTATGTAATGTTGATACACACACACACACAGTACATAATGGGGGAAGAGAGCACACAAGCGAGTGTGTCTGCACGTTTAATGTGTTTATACTTAACACACGCCGGTAAACATTTATTTATTGTAATTTTACGCTAAAAATGCGCCGGCTTGCGCTCACATGAAACGCCACAGACTTTAGCGACTGATCGGTGCAAATAAGGCACTTGTTGAGAAAAAAAAATCTGTGAACACCAGACGTACAGGGCGGCGAATTCCGTTTAAACGTCCAGTTGTGCGCGCCCATACTACAGTGATGAACGTTTCAGCGAAGCAGTGGTTAAAAACCAATTCTAGAGGTGCTAACTATAGTAGCAGGTTGCAAATGTTTATTTCGAGTCTTTCATCTTGAATTTAGCAAAGAGTGGCCGTCGCGCCCAGTTCACTGAATGCTGGCGTCAGCCGGAGAGGGAGTGGGGAAGGGGTCGTGTTAATCTACACTTCACACCTCATGAGGGAGACCTTCACCTTCTGTCTTTGGCAAGACGTTAAAAAACAGCTCATACACAGTTTAATAAATACCACGGTGTAATAAAGCCACCGTTTCAAAACCGTCCAAAATTTCGCTCATAGCACCTCATACAGAAGAGTCGGTGTGTGCCGGAAATTTTGGCTTTATTAAACCCCTGCATACCGATATAGCGGTAACTGGCCCATGCCTAGTCCGAGACGTGTTTTACTGTGTTTCCCCAGCACACCGTAGAGGTGTTGAGCCTGCTGTCCGACGACGTGGAGACGGACGACGCCGGACCAGGAGAAAACCTCAAACTGCGACTCAAAGGCATTGAGGAGGAGGAGATTCTGCCCGGCTTTATCCTATGCAATGCAGAAAACCTCTGCCACTCCGGCCGCACGTTCGATGCCCAGGTTAGAAGTCTCGCTCTAGCTTCCTGCTGTATACTAATGCATATCGGAAGGTTCGTTTTCATTATATAATTTAAAAAGGCGAACCTTCACACATGCTGAGTTCCTTATCCATAAAGTGAAACATTTCAGGCCTATTGTGTTTATATGTTCATGATTATGGCTAAGAAGTCATAAAATCCAGAAATCCAGTGTTATGTAAACAAATGACCTTCTGGGGTTTCTTTGAGACACGCTAGTAACTTTGCCCTGGTTTTGCCTCACTCTTCCCCCTCCCTTTGTGTCTGTGTTTTGTTGCAGATTGTCATTATTGAACATAAATCCATTATATGCCCAGGTTACAATGCAGTCCTGCACATCCACACCTGCATAGAGGAAGTGCAGATCACGGTAAGAAAATCTCCCCGCATGACGCGTGACACGCGTGCGTTTCTCACCCACTTTCACTCGTTGATTGTTTCCGACTTCTGTTCAAAGGCCTTAATCTGTCTCGTGGACAAGAAGACGGGAGAGAAGAGCAAGACGCGCCCCCGCTTCGTCAAACAAGACCAAGTGTGTATTGCCCGTCTCAGGACGGTGGGAACCATCTGCCTAGAGACGTTTAAAGATTTCCCCCAAATGGGCCGCTTCACGCTGAGGGACGAGGGTAAGATCGGGTCTGAAAAGTGTTAAAGACTTTCAGGTGATAATCGCAGTGTAAGAGCGTCTGCACCAGGATGAAATATTTCCTGTGGAGGATTTCCTGGGGATAATGAGAAAGAAACCGAAACTGAACAGTAGTAAAATAAGATGGACGAAAACCAATTCAGGAACCAGTTTCTGATTTTTTTCAACAGTTTCGTCATTAATACAATTAATACGAGATGGTTATTAACCGTTCGTTTCCGTTCACTTACCGCCTTGTTCAATATAGAAGTGTTTCAAGTCTTTTAAGTTCTACAAGGTAACCAAAAAAGTTTGGGTTTTTTTTTTTTCATCATAAAGCGACAGATCTTCAGACCTGAACTTCTGGAAGCAATGCCTGGCGGTGCGTTCATTGACAGAATTATCC
Source organism: Distichodus sexfasciatus (assembly GCA_032718565.1). Taxonomy (NCBI): domain Eukaryota; kingdom Metazoa; phylum Chordata; class Actinopteri; order Characiformes; family Distichodontidae; genus Distichodus; species Distichodus sexfasciatus. Next base: position 3,639,784 of record JAVGVS010000032.1, read on the forward strand.
CCAAAGACTTGACAAATTCGGCGACTTGACTTGTCTGCGGACAGGCCCACCTTAAAGTCTTAAAGCAGGCAACCCCAAGCGAACTGCTTCGACACCTACATTCCTCTTTGCCCTTACTCGAGCTATGACTGCTGTATGTAAATGCACAAAATGCTTGCATAGGACAAGGTCAATGTCCCCACTCCCATCTCGACCGCTTTTCCGGGACGTGACACACTTATTTCCGTCTCAGTGATGGCTTCTTCCAATGCGACGTCAAAAACGGCAAGTACTTTTTTGGTTACCTTGTAAAAGAAATTTACCTTTTTCTATATATATACAGTACTGTGCAAAAGTTTTAGGCAGGTGTGAAAAAAAATGCTGTAAACAAAGAATGCTTTCAGAAATGGAAGTGTTAATCATTTATTTTCATCAATCAACAAAATGCAGTGAATGAACAAAAGAGAAATCTCAATCAAATCAATATTTGGCGTGACCACCCTTTGCCTTCAAAACAGCATCAATTCTTCTAGGTACACTTGCACACAGTTTTTGAAGGAACTCGGCTGGTAGGTTGTTCCAAACATCTTGGAGAACTAACCACAGATCTATAATCCTATAATCCTACAAAATAAAATAATGACTATAATCCTACAAAATCCCTGACTTTGTGCAAGTGTACCTAGAAGAATTGATGCTGGTTTGAGGGCAAAAGGTAGTAACACCAAATATTGATTTGATTTAGATTTTTCTTTTGTTTGCTCACTTTGCATTTTGTAAATTGATATAAATAAACAATCATTATTTATATTTCTGAAAGCATTCTTTGTTTACAGCATTTTTTCACACCTGCCTAAAACTTTTGCACAGTATTGTGTGTATATATTAGTGGTGGTCATAGATAAATTTTTTTTAATCTAGATTAATCTCACTGTAATCTTGGAATTAATCTAGATTAAAATGGCTCATTTGAATTCTGCCGAAGGCATTCAGAATATGTGTGCTACCCAAATAATGACTAAAAGTAAGTCTTTGAGAACGGGTTTCTCAAGCCATTAGACCAGGGGCTCATCTCCTGTTTCCAAAATGCATCACAAACTGCTTGAGAAAGCTGTTCTACTATGATAATTGGTGATGAAAATAAATTATGTTCAGTAAGATGTACTTGTGTTTACTAACTGTTTATTCAGTTAAACATTTCACAGTAGGCATACACACAGGTTCGAAGACTCGTTCTCGCCCCCTACAGTGCAATTCGGCTAGGTATACATCCCCGCTAAAATATCAAGGTGCAAATCATCATAGCTTGCGTAGTGTAGACCCAGCTCCCATCCCAACTTTGTGAATAGATTAACGGCGATATTTTTTTTATCGCCCGATAAGAGTCTCACGTTAACGCAGCACGTTAACGCCAATAACGGCCCACCACTAATATATATATAATATATATATATATACATATATATATATCTCTTCTAAACCCTTTTTTATTTAGTTTTTTGTTAGGGAAAAAGTTAATTCAGCGTTGCCAGGTGTGTTGACTATTTAAGACCCAACCATATCATAAAACCTGCCTAATAATAAAAAACACAACATTTCGAATTAATCTGAAAATATATATTTGCATTTACAGCATTCAGCAGATGCTCTTACCCAGGCAGCTTCCATGTCCTAAGGACAGGAACAGTCTCCCTGGATCAATTTGGGGTTACTTAGTGGCCCTAAATTTTTCCTTTTATTTTTTACCCTTCTTGGGATTCAATCCCCCAAATTAGTCACTCAGGCCATTGCTCAATCATGACCACCATAGGTTGCACTCACGAGGGCCAACAAAGTCATGAAGATTAACGTTAGGGTTGGGTGATGCATCGAATATTGTCCATCTGTATCTTGGCTTGTTCCATGTGCGGTGTAGTAAATGACTATATTGTGAACATCGAGCACAAATCCTCATGTTAATGTTAAACAGACAGGAGGGTTTCTATCCTACCTGATGAGTCTCTTCTGGTGATTATCTACCTGAGACCAGGCGTAAAAATCCAGTGTGATGTAAAGCCACCAGCACGTTGGCTCTGCAGAAGCAGAATTACCCATATCTGACTGAAACAAAATAAGTCTGGATTGGCTTTTCTCAAAAGCCTGCCATTGTTGGTCCTAAATTTTATCTACACACATTCGGGGCAATAGTTATTAACCGGACATAAAGTCAGCCCAACTTGGAGGATGGCTGCACAGTCTGGCTGGATGAAATAGGCATGTACTAATTTCAGATTGAATATCTCTTTACAGGCAAGACCATTGCTGTTGGCAAGGTGTTGAAGCTGGTACCAGAGAAGGACTAGTCGTGGGGAGACGGGACTCTTCTGCTGCACTGGGCTGAAGGGGAGCGGATGGTGATCCGGTCCACCAGCCGGATTCCTCCACGGATCTCCGTTCTCTTATTGTGGACAAACGGAAGAGAAATAAGAGAAATGCGTTTGACAAAGGACAATATTAAAATTACATTTTAGGGAGAACTATATTATATATGAAAAGCTCAGTGTGACGGCTTTCTCATATTGAGAGCTCAGCTATGCCACTCATGTAGCCCCCATGGTAAAGCCAGACCGTCTCCTTTGGACCACACTCACACGGCTGACGATTGATGCCGTATCTCCTTTTAATCTATTGGCTTCTTAACTGCCCCCCTTTTTTTTTCTTTCTTAAAAAAAAAAAAAAAAGAACCATTCAAACAGTTCCTCTGTTGACCAACCCTGAGCAGTCTGAAACACTTATATTTACTTGTGTTGTAAGGCAGTGAAATCTGTGTCTGTGTGTGTGCGCGTGCGCGCGTGTGTGTATGCACGTACATACAGGGAAAGAAAAGTTTATACGTATATATATTCATATTATACACACATGCACACGAACATGTGTGTGTATAAGGGCTGCGTGATTCGATTCCAATTCGTGGGCTCTCGATTTGATTCATAAGCGATTCAATACATAGATGAATTTGTTGCCAGATTGCAGCTTTGAGTTACCTATCTCCTGTTTGACTGTGGCGGATCGATCAGATGTCGTTTACTAAATGTAATGCATATATACGCATACTGACTGCATTTCCTTCGTGCTCACGTGAAGTAGGTCTGTCTGGGCAGATTTCGACGTTGCACAATCTATAGGATCTGAACTCGTAAACTAGTGCCATAACGTTAGTTGAAAAAAATAAAATCGATTTTTGAAACGCATGAATCGATTTTGAATCAGCAGAAAGAATTGTGATTCGATTCGATTTTTTTCCACATCCCTTAAATTTGCACATCCGTTTGTACATATGTATATACACACTAAGTGCATTGTAGTAAATTATACTATGAATAGTCATTTACTATTGTAATACTGGATTATGGGTTTTAATGGGCTAGTAAACATATACATTAAAACAAAAAAAGGTTTGACATTTTACTTTCCGTGTAATGAATATTGCCTTTTTGAATTAAATTACAAAAACAAATGGCCTTTTCACAATATTTTGTTTATTGGGATGCACTAGTGTGTATACACATATGCTGTGTATGTACTGATCAACCGTAACATTATGACCACCCGTCTAATATAACATTTTCAGCTATTTGAGCTACGGTAGCTCTTCTAGTGGATTGGACAACTTGGGCCAGCCTTCACTCTCCATGTAACACTGGCCCTTGGTCACCCATGACTCTGACACCTCTGTCCATCCTTGGACTTCTGTGCACCCTAAGCTGCAGTTTTGGGGACAGTCTGATACAGTCTTCTAGCCATCAAACCTTGGTTCTTGTCAGAGTTGCTGAGAGCCTTACACTTTCCCGTTTCTCTGCTTCCAGCACACCAACTTAAAGGAGTAAATGTTCTCTTGCGATCTCTTGCTGCCTAATACATCCAACTCACTGCCGGTGCCATGGTAACAAAGTAATCAATGTTATTCACTTGTCAGTGGTCATAATGTTATAGCAGATCTGTGTGTGTGTGTGTGTACAGAAAAGTATACAAATTTGTGTATGTATATGTAAATACATTTACATACAAATACATATGTTTACTTGGTGCATCTCAAGAAAAAGAATATTATGAGCAAGGTCATTTGTTTTTGCACAGTATTCTAATTTTTATGAGATGCACTAATGTGTGTGTGTGTCTTCATCTATCACAGTGTATCAGTCAATAATTTTTTTTTTCCCCCCCCAGATACTGTGACCATAGGAACCCGTCAGACTGTTTATGGTTCGTGAACTTAGGATCAGTTTGGTGTCCCAGACTGTCGTGTTTAGACAGATGGACACCTCAGATATGTCTGTTCTAGACCAGGTTTTTGACGTATGGTGTTTTACCACTGGAAAGCAGGAACTACACCTTATAAACCTGCACCTCACTCTGATTCTGTGTGTGTGCACTTTTTCATAGCAAAAGGATAGGGACTTGTCAAAATAGTCATGTTGGCCCAAATTGATGGCACTTTGTTTTTAATATTGTCCTAGTAGTGGATGTTTTAACATGGCAGATATACGTTGCCGTTTTATTTGCCAGATCCAACAACAAAGATATATTTATGCTTCAGCCCTACATCGTATTGAAGATCATTCCCTTTCGATTTTGCAATGGAAAAACAGGAGTTCTGCCAGTGGAAAAGCAACCACAAGTCATTACAGCTGTGATTTGGATCATGTGCATGCATTTCAATTCATGGCCATGAACGTCTGGAGTTTATAAATGCAAAATTACTCAATGTTTTACAGATATCTGCTTAGAAATGAAATCTAGCAAAGCAAGACATTGTTTGTGATAGAGATCATGCACATGATTACCAAACATGATTTACCCTGAAAAAAATACAGCAACGAAATTCCATAGTTAAGGTTGCTCAAACTATTCAGTATCACATTCAGTTTCTTTCACCCTGCTGGGGATGTCAACCAATTAACCACCATGAATAATAAAATCTTAAAATGATCACTTCATGTCTTGTTGAGTTTTGTTCATATTTGTGCAGTATTCCAAGAGGAAGCTGATTGTTAGTGATTATATTAAAACACAGTACACAAGTGCATCTATTAGAAGTGATTGTATTGGATCACTAGCGCTTTCCTGAACGCAGATCCTTGATTGAAAATCTACTAGTGCATCTCAAAAAATAAAAATATACCGGTATTACACTAGTAATGGAGCTTAATAATGATTTGTTGGAAGTGGAATTATGGAAGTACTCACCACTAAAATTGAATACTGCAAGGCACATTTTTCGTAATATAGATTTACTGCCTTCTTTACAGAGGAAAAAAAATACAGCCCACTTAAACAATTAAATATTTGATAAATTATTGTATTTTTACACAGTTTTTATTAATGTCATTATTAATGGTATTGTATTGTAATTGTATTAATTGTAATCATTTTTACATCTTTAAATACTATTATATCATTTGTATGACATTTTTCAATGCATATATACTGAGGCCTTGTTGTTCATGAGTGGTATTCACTTGGAAAGCTTTACTCTTGTCATAGGTAACAGCAAGATGATTTTTTTGGTGGATGTTATTGTTTTTTTGGGGTTTATTTTTATTTTTATTTCTACATACACATTCAAGTACATGAAGGTAAAGCTTTGTGTTTTTCATGATGATTTTCTTCCATATTAAACTGCTGCAAATCATATGCAAATCTAATTCCAGGACCATAACTGTAGTTTAAATACCGCATGTAACTACATTGCACATTTCTCATTTTCTACCTCTAGTTTAGATTTTATATTTTGTATTTTATTTATATATGCTTATTCAATGTGCCTTATTTGTCTAATAAATGTTCCTCGACATATGTTTTTTTACTTAATTACTTAAAAACCCGTACTCGCCTTGCGTTCGTCACCAAAGTGCGTCGTGACGTATGCGGCGCATGCGCACTTAATTTGCACCGCACACGTGCAGCATGGAGTCTCCGGCAGGAGAGGAGCTGAATCTCGATGTCTCTCAGGTATTATTTTACTGGTTTAATTCATTACTTTTTTTCGGGGGAATGTGCTACTGTATCACATCTAATGGCTTGAAACTGCGGTCGGAGAAAAAAAAAAGAGCGAAGTAACTAATAGCAGTGCCTGATAGCCTGATAGCAGTTAGCCACCGTGCTAAGCGCTTGGTGTGGTTAATGCGTTTGAGACTCATCTCGCGTGTTACCTCTGTCGTTTCATACAGTCGCTTTTAAACTGTACATTCTGGTCACCAAATAATATGTCGTGAGAGAGTTTTCCTGTGTGGAATTATGTTCCTCTTGTGCAGTTGCCCGTAAAAACAATCCATTAATTTAGTGGTTAGGCCCATACCTGTTTACATGCCCGTAAATATTTGAACACACTCGTGGAAAGTCTCTAATCTTCGCGAATGTTTTGATCAGATGTTACTCTGTGGACTCGGTTTCAGCTCCCGGTTTAGCACCCAGTCTGGATTATTATTATTAAGTTCCGCAGAAATTCAAAGCTTAAGTTTGATCAAAAGTCTTTCACAAAATAAGCATGGCACAAATTTTTTATAGTGTATGTTGGTGATGTAATATATCCATGTCCAGTGTGTTGGTGCAGTGGACCATGTTGCGTCCATTACACCAAAACGTTACAAGTTGTTAGCCATGATTTGGTTTAGTTTAAAGTGTGAGTGATTATTTGTCATTGTGAACACAGCACACAGTGCACCACAACGATATGTGGCCTCTGTATTTAACCCATCCGTGAGGAGCAGTGGGCAGCTAATAAACACCCAGGGAGCAGTACCTTGCTCATGAGTACCTCCGTGGTAACTTTACCAGCCCTGGATTCGAACCTGCAACCTTCTGATCACGGGGTGAACACCCTACTGTTATGCCTAATGGTTTAAGGACAGAAGCTCATCCTAACTGTCTTGGTTTTTGAGCTAAAACGTTTGTTATTACTAGGGATGCACCGATTGCAATTTTCTTGGCCGATTCCGATTACCGTTTTTTTTTGTAAGTGTGATCGGGCGATACCGATTTTTCTGATACCGATTTTTTCCCCCCCCAGATAACAGAAAATTAGAGCTGCTGCAAGTAGTCCACGACATCGACAAAAAAATGGGTTTAAACTTTTTTAATGTAACATGGTAGTTACTTTCCCTGCTTACTAGATACTTTTATAATAGTGACATATAATAGTGGCAGCTCTACAGCAAATACAAACAAAAATCAAATTTTCTTTAATATAATGCTTTATTTTCCCAACAAATTTTCTTTACAAATTTAAATAAATAAAATGTAACTCGTAAAATGTAACTCGACGTCCGAGAAGTAACGCCTACTTAGCACTGTGTATTTTGGGCAGAGGTGATTTATCAGATTTCTGAGGCCTGTATCCTCAACTATGAAAAACGGCTGATTATCTAGTGATCATCTTGCGATTGACTTGTGCATCTGTGTTTATGTTGACTTGGGGACAGACAAGTGGAAAAACCCTGCCCCCAAACTGCCAAACCCCGCCCCCTTTCAAACCGCGCGCACAGAAATCTCACTCGCGCAAAAAAGCTCGTCGGTAATCTACTTACCAATAAGCACTAGACTAGTAATCGTAAATCAATCAAAACTGACATTCAAAATCTGTAGTCGACATAATCAGTCACCCATGTCGATTAATTTGGTTAATTCTCAAATTTTTAACTTTTTAAAAATCAGTTAAAGCTTTCCCCAGTGTGTGTTCATGTTGGTCTGCTTAAAAACATACTACCATGTTTGTTGTCACACAACTTCGCTCTGTCCAGTCTGGGATTACATTTCTGTGTGTTACCTTCAGTTACTTTAAAATCACTCAGATATGCACTCTTCATTTTGAAAAATGTCAGCCCTAACAGTTGGGCATATTTTCAGTACAAGCCTTGTCAGTGAACTATGACGAGCAAAAAGCAACGAACAAAGTCAAAGTAATTGTTTTGTTAATAGTAATCTAGGTAAAATGTTCAACTAATCGTGATACAGATTTGAGGTCGTATAGCAAACCTCGATTAGAGTTTTATAAAGGCCTTACTGAATTGCTCGTGTGTTGTCCGTCCCGTGTTCTGCAGGTGAAGAAGGCCGTTCAGGCTCTCCAGGCCTATTTGAAAAGCACCTCGTCCCAAAATCTCATCAGTGAGTCTCAGCAAATTTGTCTTCTCATCACGTTTTGGAAGATCCCCAAAAAAGAGCAGAACATCAGAATGTGAGTTTTTCACTTTCTTTTAGCACATAAGCCCTCGCTGTGAAATTACCTTTCGAACAAAATGTGATGGGTAAAAATGCATGTGTTCTTGCCTTGTCTTTCAGTCCCTTGCCTCATGGCCTTCATACCGAGGCCACAGAGGTTTGCCTCTTCACCCGAGACGAGCCCAACATGACGTCGGAACAGACGGAGAGGTTCTATAAAAAGTTACTCAAGCAGAGGGGCATCGCATACATGCCCGAGGTATGAAGTATTGGTGGTTTACGGTGAAATATTGGCACTTCAGCAAACCCTGTCCTTCTCTGCTTGTGGTGTACAGGGTGTAAATAAAAGGTGCCAGATTAATTCAGAGTGTATCCAGATGAGCGTCTGTCTTGGTCAGATCTCGTCCCTACAACCTCTGATACATAGTTATGCATGGTATATTTTAAGCGTTGGGTTTGTAGTGAGTAGTAAGTGAATTAAGTGGGTAACTATTTGTCATTGTGAACATAACAGCACACAACACCACAATGAAATGTGACCCTTCTGTGAAGGAGCAGTGGCAGCTGACATCGGCAGTACTCGGGGGCGGTACCTTGCTCATGAGTACCTCAGTGGTACCTTTAACGAACCAGGATTTGAACCATCACAGGGCCAACTCCCTAACCGTTGCACTACCAGCTGCCCCAAATCAGTAGTAATTAATGCGGTAAGCAGTTGTAGGCCTGCTTATAACCACTGTGTTCTTATCGTCTGGGCAATTAATTTTACTGGAGAGAGATCAGTATTCCTTATGTTCCCCAAAGTTTCAGCTTTAATTATACTGGTTAAAAAATCATTAATTCAAATAGGGGGTGACGCGGTGGTGCTGTAGTTGGCGCTGTCGCTTCACAGCAAGAAGGTTCTGGCTCCGATCCCAGGGTCACCCGTGTTTCTCTGGATATTCTCCGGGGCGCTCTGGTTTTCTCCAAGAATCCAAAAGCATGCTGTTGGTTAATTGGTTAGTCAATTGCCCCTGTAGGTGAAAGTGTGTGTGTGCGCGCCCTGCAGTGTTCTTGCGCCCGTCCAGGGTTGGTCCCCACCTCGTGCACAAAGTCCTGGGATAGGCTCCGTTCAGTGCGACCTCAATAGGGATCGAGTGGTTCAAATATGGCTGAGTAACGAACGTTCCAAATGGCTTATCAACGCAATCGTGCCTGTTATGGCTATTTAGATTATTTTTAGTTCATTTTTTAAAGGCATTCTGTCTATCCCAGTGTATATCCTTTCCCCTTAAAACATGCTTACCAGCTGTGTCATGTTTCCTTCAGTTATTTAAAAATCACAAAAAGATGTGCTTTTTCCTGAGAGAATATCCCAACTTGTAATTATCATATTTACAGTGCAGATCTTGTCAGTGAAATACAGTATAAGTAAAAATGACAAAAAAAAACCCAAAACAAAATAATTGTTCATTCATTTTAACCAAGGTAAAATGTTTAGTTGATCCTGATGGTGATTTAAGGTCATTTACTGCAAACAATCTGCTTAAAATTAATCCAGTAGTAAATTGGTCTCAACAAGACCTGTCACAACACTTGTCACATCCAGTTAATGTAGATTAAGCCCATATTTGAACCTAAACATTTTCTCAAACACTTCTTTAATGAATCTTTAGGTAACTATCTTATGCCTTGATAAAAAATGTATTTTCTAGCTACAAGAACAAACAATATAAATCTTTCCCTGCTACAAGCAAAAAGACACCAATGTCATTCACACAGTTATTAGGTTGTGATACAACAGAAAAAAAAAAGAAATTCAAATTGTTACTCATTAAAGAAAACAGCGTCCATTTTTTCTAAATATAAAGTGCATTTTCAGCTTTCTTTGACAAGAGCCTTAATTACATGTTCATTTGTTATCGTTTCTCTCAGGTGATCCCCTTCAAAGTGCTGAAAACGGAGTATAAGCCGTTTGAGGCTAAGAGGAAACTGCTGGGGAACTTTGACATCTTTCTAGCAGACGCACGCATCTGCCGCCTCCTGCCCTCCCACATCGGGAAGCATTTTTATCAACGAAAGAAGTAAGTTGGTGGTTTGGCCTTTGACTCTTTATTCACATTTTTGCTCCTAAAATGATGGGGCACGTCTGATTCTCTGTCCTCCTTCTCTCTCTAAGGATTCCGTTGTCTGTGGATCTCGAGAGCAAAAACCTGCAGAAAGACTTTGAGCGACTCGTTCAGGGCACCACCCTCAAAGTCACCAAGAAAGGCGCCTGCTGGTAAAGCCACTTTTAACAGTCTACCTAGTGCTGGGCGATAAAACGATACAGATAATTGTCGCGAAATAGCTTTTCCTCGATAGAAAAAATAGACGTAGTCGATACAAAGTCGATAGCACTCATTCCGTCCAACTTTTGATTTCACGAGAAGCCAACGATAATGAAAACGGCGCCGTGGAGAACCGATCGTGTGGTTACCCCTCACGTCAGTCAGGTTGACAGACAGAGCAGCCGAACCAATCATGTGGTTACAAAAGAGTTATGGCTCACGTCAGTTAAGTATGCGTGGCTTCTCACATGCTACAGCCGTGGGCTACAGCAGCCGTGCACGACGGTATGTCGGGAGAACGAGCGAGATAAAATAGAAAAAAATGACGACAAGCAATGCCGTTATAGAAAGACACCTCAATGGACGAGGACACTGTTGGAAAAAGGTCCGAAGAATTCCGCAGTTTGGAAATATTTTGGAAAGTCCGATACGAAGCAGGGTAACGCACACTGCAAACTGTGTCGAAAGCATGTTCATACAAAGTCCGGTCATACCAGAGCTGAAACGATTATTCGAATACACAAAAATATTTCATTTAATTTATTTCACTCGCTACAGCATGCCCCGCTTGTGTTTCACACGGACGCTTATTACTGTTTTCAGTGGCGCGATCAAGACAAGACCCAATCCCTGCGTATGTGAAAGTATTTGTGAGATGTTCCGTGCACAAAAACAGATGTAAATGCATAAACGCGCATAAATGGCAGTTTTCGCGATGTAAACGCGCGCTGTATTTATGAGCTCGCGCATGAGCGCCATCACTCTGTAAAATGCTTTATACCGCTCCCGAGGGGGGTGCGGGGGTTTGTGGTAAATGTAGTTATCTTCCAGAAAAGCCAAAAGCGGCTCATTTTATAGGCCAAATTGGTTCAAAATGACCCAAGACATCAGTATTTCTTTATTTTCAAATGATTAGATTTTTTTTTTTTTCAATTTAATAATGTTATAACATAATCAATAGGAAAGAAGAAATCTAGAGCATTTATTTATCAAATAAATAAATCTATATTCTGATGGATACAAAATGGACAAAGAAGTGTTAGAATGTTAAGCCTTAGAATGACTTATATTGGCAGTGGTGTATATATCGTGATATATATTTAAAAAAAATATCGAGATAAGATTTTTTCCATATCGCCCAGCCCTAAGTCTACCGTCAACAAAAAGGCACTTCAGCAAACTCTGGCCTGCCAGCTCAGTGTCGGGCCAGGGTTAATACAGTGTCAGAGGAAACCAGAGCGTATCCAGATGAGCTTATCTCTGTTAGAGCTCGTCCCTACAGCCTCTGAGACATTAACATGAACATTTAAAACATAGAGGTTTAGTATGATGCGGTTTCACTTCATTTACACAGTGTAGTCATTTTTTATTTTTTTTCCTGTAGCATGGTTCGTGTTGCCCACACAGAAATGTCCACGGATGAGATGGTTGAAAACATCTCCACGGCACTCGGCACCATTTCAGCGAAGTTACACGCGGTGAGTTGGTACCCAGCAAATTGTTCAAAAAGGGGTGGAACTGGGAATGCACGGTAATATCGGAATCATTTCGAAATCGGTCAATAATTGCTTTTTTTTTTTAATTCACTGGCATAGGACCAATGCGCAACTTCTTCCTTTCTCGTTTATCGGCCTCGGTATCGGCAGACATGCGCATGAAAACCATCAGCATCTGTCTCGGGTTGCTCCCATCTCAGCCACACCCCATCCCTTTCCCGCCGCTAAAAATAACGTCATTTACACTAAGGACCGGCGTATCTATGTTAATGTGTGTGTATAATGGCGCCGGCTATGGAGACGCCTCATAGCTGCTGTTCCCTAATGCCCTTAAGCGTGTCCATTCTCTGCATGGAGTTTTGTTTAGTACAGCAGTGTGTGACCATTTTTACTGGGGCTCAGATGCAGATGTACTTAATGACTAAGCAGTCTATACGGCTTGAGCCCGATCGCCCCGATACCACGACCGGCAGCACGGGAAGACTGTAATAGTCGGTAAACGTAAACAAACATATACATGCGCCACATCAAGGTCACCGATAGAATCTCGTCTAAAAATCTCAAACAAATTCCACCTAAAAATAACACGATTCCAACACCAAACACATAAATAAACAAAGAACAAAAACACTGCGTAGGTCTACGTGGAAGAAATACGGCTGTAGAATCTATACTACTATGGCTAACCATGCATACCGCATATCATATGAAAGCCCAGACTCCGCAGATTGCGCAGATTTTTTTTTTTTTGGCAAACATGTTCGTTTTTTTTTTTTTTCCCATGTTCTGCTGTGTTTCATCTTCCTTTATCTGACCCAGTAACATGTATGACCCAGTAATCTCACAAGTGTACCTTTATAATGATACCAAAAGATAGACATTGTGTGTGCTGGGATATACACATTTTATTTTGGGGTATCTTTTTCAGAGCAAAAATCTGTAAAGCAGTCTCAGGGCTTAACAGGTTAAGTTGGCTTTTATACTAGAGATGAACCAGTCGACGCTCTTCAGTCCTATACTGATACCTGTGCTTTGGGTCGATACCGAGGTTTGATTGGATAGCAGTGTTTCCTGATAAGCCATATGTGTCTCTATTATAGATACTGGAATCATTCTCTTTAATCAGTCAATCAGACTTTACGTAACACTATTGACATTGTAAATATATACAGGTCATTTGGTTTCCCAATGCTGGATTTCTGGTTTTTATAAGCTGTTAGTCATGCTCATTAAACTAAAAAAGGCTTGAAATATTTCAGTTAACATGTAACAAATGAAGCATGTATGAAGGTTTACCTTTTTGAATTAAATAATGAAAACAAATGACCATGTTCGCAAAATTCTAGGTTTTTGATATGCACTTGTTGCTGTAGTAATTGTTATTCAGCTCTCTCAAAATGTGGGTTTGGAGAATCATTGCAACCTCGACTGTTGAATATTGTACTTGTTTTATATTTTGCTCTTCTATTCACAATGATGAATTCTGGCAGAGAGGTAATAACTTGTTTTTTGTTTTTTTTTTTGGTACAGAAAGGAAAAAGCATCAAAGTCGTTCACTTGAAAAGTCACACCTCTGTGGCTCTCCCTATTTACACCTCCGACCTGAGTCACCTCACCATGATCGAAGAGGAGGTTAAGAAAGCCAACTTGGCAAAGGTAAGAACACACACTGGCACAGTAAATTGGCAGGGTCTCTTCTGCTTCGTAGGCTTCACTAGGCCTCTTTGGTAGAACAGCAGCAGCAATGGTACACGTTAGATATTTAAGCTAGGGAATGGACGGTAAGGGAGCAAATGCCGATATCTTGAGACAAGGCAGATTCAAGCGTCAGCGCAGGCAGAGCCGAGAGAGGTTTTGCTGGCCAAAGTTCCACTGCACAGTCAAGTGAGCGTAAAAGCAGAGTGGAGCGAGGACGCAGCATTTTGAGCGTAGTGCACAACAGTTTAACCAAAACTCACTTCCTGTCCTTTGTGGTGTACCAAGTCAAAATAGGGCACGAGTGACACTCCATGTGCACTATCTAGTGTGTAGAGAGCCCTAAAGCTACAACCCCATCTATTTCCTGAGATGTATACTACTGCATAGAAAAGTATGGTAAGAGCACCTTACCTACCTCACTTTTAAGTGCAGTAGTACATGGCTTGTGGCTCAAACGCAATTTAGTTAGACATTTTTTGCGCATGCAGGCAGAGTTGAGCGCCTAAAGAGTTTAAAAGATATTGCTCGTGAGCGTACTCAGAATTGTGGCACAAAATAACGTCATGCATTTTAAGACGGGCGGCACGGGGCTTATAGGCTTAAAATCCCACTGTGGACATGCACAAGCGCTACCTTTCCGATGTACAATAAAGGCATCATCAAAATATCGACTGAAACAGTCATCAAATCTAAGCATCGGTCCAATGCTGATGACATAAAAAATATTTCTCGGCCGACTCTGATGTGATTCCAGTATTATCGTGCATCCCTAATTTAATCAATGGCAATAAGTTTCCCATATTAATCCATATAATAAAGGCAAAAAGATGGGTTGCGTGATCCCGCCCTGCCTTGTAAACAAACATTAGTCAGACGTTATTATCTGCACAGGCAACAAAAGCTAGTGGTTAATCGCCTGTAATACACAGCATCAGTACAATAAGTACAAGGAGTAGTTAGTTCGTAAGGTACCCCTTGACATCATATTTACAAGATTGACTTCGTATTCACAGAGCACACACACCTCTGACCAACATTAATCTCCTCACACGCTTTTATTTACAGGGCAAAAAGACATTAAAGAAAAAGAACACTGTGAAACCAGGTGTCAAGAGGAAAGTGGTGAAGAAGAACAAGAGCCCTAAAGCTGTGTCTAAGAAAAAAGTTGTTGTTGACGAGGATAATGATGAGATTCCACAGCTGGTGCCTATTGAGTCTCCCAGCAAGAAGCCCAAACTGGAGGTAGGTTTTCCTTTAACATGGTTATATTAACGTGAATTCAAGTGAATGATTGTCATTGTGAACACAGCACAGCACACAGTGCACCACAATGAACTGTGAATTCTGTGAAGGATTGACCTGTCCTTGAAAGAGCAGTGGGCAGCTTTGTGGTACCTTGCTCTTAAGTACCTCAGTGGCACCGGTAGCGATCTGGCACTTTAACTGGCAACCTTCCGAACGCAGGGCCAAACCTCCTTACCATTACGCTACTTTTTTTTTCTTTTGATATTGCTAATCACTACATGATGAGCTGAACGTATTGTAAAGGAATGTACTTGATCACCTCGGGGCTTGTCTTGGTGGCAACATAAGTTCGCTGCCCGTACTACCCTCTGTATGTGAAAGTATTTGTGAGTAATTTCTTGCGCAAAGACAGAAGTAATCGTGAAAAAAAAAATAATAAAACACATATGACATTCTTCGAGATGTAAACACACACTGCTAGTACACTGCTGGTACTGCAGCATTCAGTAAAACACACCAATTCATTCTTCCCCTTTATTACAGTCTAAACTCGTACTCAATAGGAAAAAATCAGTATAGAAAAATGCATTCATCAAATGATTTTATTCTATTTTTTGATGGCTACCAATGGGTAAAGAAGTGTTTCTGCCTGTTTGACACAAACCCTATTTTTCTTCACAGTACTAAGCCATAGAATGTGTCTGCCTAATAACAACTCGCGTCCGCGTTTCATATATATGTCTTCTATGTTAAATGTATTTAAATTAATATCAGATACTTTTTAAATAATCCCCCATGTATTTATTTATTTTTTTTTCCTTGTTAATAGGCACCATCCAAAAAAGTAGCCAAGAAAGCATCCAGACCAACTGGCGGTAAAAAAGTCCAGAAAGTCAAACAAGGACAACGAAAACTTGGCCAGAAATCACCCAAGATCCGAACACAGAAAAAGAGAAAATTGTCTTCTGCCTGATGTGTGTCAGTCCTTCTGACCAGTTTCTCACCAATATTCCCCATTTTTCTTACCTTACCAGATGAGTACACGGACTTGTGTGTCTGATGTTTGTTTAGCATTGACCTGTACATTGTATCTACAGTTTGTAGATGTGAAAGAAATAAATGCTATTTACTCACTTTTTTGGGTCTCTTTAATGGACGTCTGCACAGTTTTATATACAAGTCTCTCAGTATAAAACCCCTGATGTTTGCTGTTGGGCTCCACTAGGAGCTTTCAGGGTTGGGTTACGGGCTTTTTTGTGATGCCGACTGCGTTGTACAAGTCTGTGTTGGACCAGCTGCTGTTTGCTTTCCTTGCCTGATGGATCGGTGTGTTGTTCAGCTCTGTCACTTTGGATCATTTGCAGTCTATTGTGTTCATCTCTACAGGAATAATTGACATTTTCGTTTCTCCATAACTAAGCCATTACTTTTTACATTTACTTGCGACAGAACACTTTAGAAGTTCAGAAACTTCAATTATAGAAATGATATTTCTCTTTTGACCTTTGTTACATTGTTACCTTTTATTAGGCCATTGTTTGGATGGTTTAACACTAGACATACAGTAAAGCAGTGGGGGGTTTTTTATTTGTTGTACCTGGCTTTGGTAGACCCCTCCCTCACCTTAAAAATGATGGTGGTGGCCATAAGCTCTTGAACACACACTGACTACAGGACAGAAGAACATAGTAGTGGGAAACAGAAGGTAAGCTCAGCTTAGTTTTACTGCTTAAAACGAGTTCAGGAGCTTAGTGAAGGTTTAATTAAAATTTTAATCCCCCAGATCACTTTCTTTAGGGCTGAGTCTAAAAATGTGACGACCTCTGGCGCGGTTAAAACTATTGGAATGCATGGTTTCAAGATTCTTTGTGTCATGCATAATTACCTCATGTTGAAATCCAATTAAGTAAATAGATTACAGTAAATCAAAACTATGTAATCACACTATGATACTGTTTGAATAGTGGATCTCAAAAACAAGAATATTATGGAAAAAGTCGTTTATTTTTCTAAATCTGGGGTTCTGGTTTTCACAAGCTATTTGTGATTATAGCAGTAAAACAAAAAGACATGAAATATTTCAGTTTATGTGTAATGAATATAGCATATAAGAAGGTTTACCTCTTTTTATCGTGAAAATAACATTTTCCCACAATATTCCAAGCTTTTGGGATACACTTGTATAGGAAAAATCCTTTAAAAGTCCCTTAAACATTTCTATAAAATGTGTGGCGCAGTTGTAAGAGGAAAACCGTTATTAATTGTGTTGTCATGTCCTGGTTGAGGGTAGAAGCTCCTGCAGTCTTGGCCATAAAACTCCTAAAACGGTTTTGTTTCCTGATTACATGTCTTTCCAGAAGGTGAAAGAATCCTTCAGAGCTCCTGCGAGATGCTTTCCACAGCTGCAGTTTCAGAAGCCAATGTAAAGTCGGTCGCATCTGCTGAAGACCCTCTGTGTCCTGCTCGGGAGCCTGGAGCCGCAGAACCTCGTCTCTGGACTTACTACCACAAGCCCATATTCGTGATGGTCATCGGGGGTCTGGTTTTGTGTGCAGGCGCTGTGTTTGTCCTACTGAGTGCCAACGAGGTCGGCGATGTGCCACACACCATGGGACCTGTGTGTCTGTCCCTTGGGTTGATGTTTGTCGTGGTCGCGTTAGTGTGGCTTCCCATCATCAAGGACAAACTGAAGCGCAAAGGGCCCAAGTCGTACGATAGTTGTGATGTGGAATGATTGAGACTTTTAAACTGTATCAGCGTGACGAGAAGAGGAATGTTGGAATTTTATGCATGGAATACTAGTGCGTCTCGAAAAATTAAAATATTGTGGAAAAGTTGATCCTTCATAGATATGCTACTGTATATTCATATGTCAAGTGGACAGTGTGTGGAGTGAAAATGATGGACAAGAGACAGAAGGTTCATTATTAATCATTTTCTTTGTCAATTTGTCCTAAACATTTTATGGATCAGTATTAAATGATTTATGTATAAAAACGATTATTTAGAAAAAGATCGTCCAGTGAATGTTTTCCCGTTTTTCTTTAAATTAAAAAAACAACAACAACAGTGTATGAGAACTATCGTCGATAAAACAGGATAATAACTGAAGCTGAGGGACGGAGTAAAATTCCAAGAATAACAAGCCAACAATTCTGAGATTTGTCATGAATTTATAAGTAAAAAGTTGATTATGATGATTATGGATAATACCTCATGAATGTGAACACAACGTCATTTCTTCGTAATAGTGGATTGGAATAATCTTTCAGTCTACGTGTATAAAAATAGCATGTATGTTTACGTTGCTCAAATAAATAACGAAAACAAATGACATTTTTCCACAATATAACAATTTTGAGGGGCACTAGTATTCAATATATTTTTTAGATGCACTAGTAGGTGATAAGATATATGGAGTTGTGAATTATGTCTATATAGTTTCAAGTGACTACAAACGCATCATATCTACTTGTTTGCCTGTAATTCATCTGTTAAAAATTATTATATCACAGATAAAAGGTATCATTTGTTCGGCTGCTCTTTGCCAAAAGCTTATCTCTCTCTGTACTTTGACCACCATTACAAAATATCTTATGCTTGCTTTAGAACAACTTTACACTTTATCTGCAACACCTGTTTCGGAGCCGTGTACTGGGCATTGTCAAGATTTATTATCAGAATATTTAAGTTATAATCTAGTGGTGCATTTAAGCAGAAAGATCTGCGTTTGATTTTTTGTTCCCTTTGGGAATTTTTCCACCATGGAGATAAATCTGCAGGGAGTTGGCCGCTGTAAGTGTGCCTTTTGGTTTGCTGTGTTCCATGACGTTCTGGGACTTTTTATCCTCCTGACTGGTGTCTTTTGGGATGTGTTCTTCCATGACTTCATCATCTACGCTGGAGCTGTGGTCATCTTCCTCAGCCTCATCTGGTGGGTGTTTTGGTACACCGGGAATATTGAGGTGCCTCCTGCAGAGCTGGAGGAAGATCTTCTCATGTATAAGAGGAAGAAGGGAATCTCTGGGGTGGTCCGTAAAGTCTCCAGTCGACTCTCGAACGGACTCAGGAGTTCCCTCAGGAAAAGTGGGAGAAGACATTTTCCAAATGGCACCAATGGGACGTCTACAGCTCAGCAGTCTTCTGCAATCTCCATGATCTATATGAACACACAACCACCCCAACCAGCACCCAACAACTTGAACAGAGAACCGTTATCAATATAACCAACAGGTAACAAATACTAGGGCATCAAAAAAAAAAAAAACATTGTGAAAAGGGTCACTTCTTTTCGATAATTCAAAAAGATAAACTTTCATATGTTACAAGTGCATCTAAAAGTACAACATTAAATGTAGTGTATGTTGGCAAACCGTGTTGAGAAAAATGTGGAAATGGCAAACAGCGACACATTATATTTATTACAAATTGAGTAAAGTGTTTTATTGTTTTAATGTTGATGATTGTGTGTAATAGCTCATGAAAAGTAGACATTAAAACAAATGACCCTTTTCTTAATATTCTTATTTTTCCACAATTCACTAGTAAAAATGATTTCAGTATACCCTTTCATTTGTGAAATTGATCACGTTTCTTTAAGCCATCAAACTATATCTATGGCCTGTTAATTATTACAGTCTTCTCTCTGATTTCAACTGCTTAGTTGAGAGTCAAAGAGAACTTATCTTTTACAACATTTCTAGCAGACTTTGCTCTACTCTGGAGTGTAGTTGTAATGCCCAACTTTTCCCCCCCACAGTGCCACAGACAGCAGGGACTCTGGACAGCTGCACCTGTTCACTGTGAAGCTATCCCTTGTTCTGAATAATATGTTGAATGTATTTAAATTAATTTCACTGATTTATTCAGTGTTGCTATACTCACTGAGCAATGAATGTTCTGTCTATAACTTTGTCTTTTCAAATACTTATAACAACATGCATGCACTTTTATTATGTTTTCTTTTAATTATTTACTTTTTTATTATTTACAGAAGATTGTGTACATTATGACATTTATGACTTGAAATGCATTAATAAAATATGCTAATATAGTGTAACTACACAATTTATTTAGATATAAAAGTTAAGAAAAGATGCTTGTTTATTATTTCTGTTTTTATTATTTCATGATAAATGGGTATGTATGTATGTACATGTGTATACATAATATATACAGTATATTGTATATGTAATTATTAATTTTTTAAAATA